>WSYH01002409.1:0-46315 GCA_036426205.1 Ascaphus truei
CCTTATCTACAGTAAATATCTGTTTTTTTTTTTTTTTTTTTTTTTCTCTACACTGTTTTAGCATTGATTCCTGTGTAAATCAGTATTGCTTGACCTGAAGAAGAGAGGAGAACTCTCGAAAGCTTGTCCTATGACATAAATTGTTAGTCCAATAAAAAAGGTATCACCTAATACTGAAGAACTCATTTATTCTGCACTATCGCAACTGGACTAACACGGCTACTTTCTGCTTTATATATATATATATATATATATATATATATATATATGAGAAGAAGAAGAGAGCGCGCACACCCCATAGCATAAAATTGTACATTTAATGGTAAAAAAGAAAGGAGGGGGGGGGAGGAAATGCACTCACAAGGGAAAAAACAATTCAGGCAATTTGTGAATTATATTATTTATTTATTTATTTATAAAATATTTTACCAGGAAGTAATACATTGAGAGTTACCTCTCGTTTTCAAGTATGTCCTGGGAACAGAGTTAAGACAAATAATACATGGTTACAAATACAGTTACATAAATGAACAGGGTATACATTATATACAAGACATTGCATGCACAGTTAAAGAAAATATATGTTATGGGCATATGTAACAGTTACAGACCAGATTAAAATGTGAGACAGCCTTAGATTTGAAAGAACTTAAACTGGTGGTGGATGTGAGAGTCTCTGGTAGGTTGTTCCAGTTTTGGGGTGCACGGTAAGAGAAGGAGGAACGACTGGATACTTTGTTGAGCCTTGGGACCATGAACAGTCTTTTGGAGTCAGATCTCAGGTGATAGGTGCTGCATGTGGTAGAGGTGAGGAGCTTGTTCAGGTAGCTGGGTAGCTTGCCCATGAAGAATTTAAAGGCAAGACAGGAAAGGTGAACTTTGTGCCTAGACTCTAGTGATGACCAATCTAGTTCTTTGAGCATTTTTCAGTGATGTGTGTTGTAGTTGCATTGGAGAACAAAATGACAAATTAAATTGTAGAGGGTGTCAAGTTTGCTAAGGTGGGTTTGAGGTGCCGTGCCATATACTATGTCTCCATAGTCCATAATTGGCATTAGCATCTGCTGTGCGATACGCTTTCTGACCAGGAGACGTAGGGAGGATTTGTTCCTGTAAAGTACCCCTAGTTTGGCATAGGTCTTGGTTGTCAGGGTATCAATGTGCATTCCGAATGTTAAGTGGGAGTTAAACCATAAGCCCAGGTATTTAAAACTAGTGACAGGGGTTAGGGTGGTGTTAGTGTTGGTTCTAATATGGAGCTCAGTCGCTGGAAGCTTTAAGAATTTCGTCTTGGTC
Organism: Ascaphus truei; assembly: GCA_036426205.1. NCBI lineage: Eukaryota > Metazoa > Chordata > Amphibia > Anura > Ascaphidae > Ascaphus > Ascaphus truei. The sequence continues at coordinate 1,297 of WSYH01002409.1, forward strand.
CCAAATACCATTGTTACAGTCTTGTCAGTGTTTAAAAACAGTTTGTTTTGGGAAATCCAGTTTTCGAGTCTCAAAAATTCAGACTGAAGTATGTGTTGAAGGTCAGAGAGGCTATGGCTGCGTGCATATAGGATTGTGTCATCTGCATACATGTGTATTGAGGCTTCCTTACAAGCTGTGGGAATATCATTAATGAACACTGAGAAGCGTAGGGGCCCCAGAACAGAGCCTTGCTGGACACCACAGGTAATATCCATGGGGTTGGAGTTAGAGCCTGAGATGGACACATGTTGGGATCTTCCTGATAGGTAGGACTGAAACCAGTTTAAAGCATGCTTCCCTATTCCAGAGCTCTGGAGTTTGTTAAGCAGGATAGCATGATCAACTGTATCAAAAGCCTTTGCAAAATCTAGGAATACTGCACCAGTGAGTTGTCCCCGTTCCATTCCACACTGGATTTCATTTCAAACTTTTAGCAGTGTAGTTACGGTGGAGTGTTTGGGACGAAAGCCAGATTGGAATTGGCTAGGGAAATTTGTCTTGGTGTAGTAGTCGTTTAATTGGGAGTGGACACATTTTTCCATGACTTTGGATAGAATTGGGAGAAGTGAGATTGGTCTGTAGTTTGAGACAGTGTTTTTGTCCCCACTTTTGAAGATTGGGACAACTCTGGCAGTTTTCCAGGTCTTAGGGATATGGCCTGCAGACAGGATAGAGTTGACTATGGAAGGAATTGGTTTGGCAATTATATCAACACCACCCGGTTGCTCTGCATCAGTAGTCCACAATTCAAAGCTCCCACAGGGCTGTAGGAATGATGTAACTGTAGCAGGGATCCAGAGGTGATTACAGAGATTAAAATTAATCTGTTAGAAGTCCCAGAGTCTGACTCCTGTATTCAAATGGCCGCAATGATATTCCGCGCTCGATGCAGCCTCCTCGTGCGCATGCGTTGCGTCGTAGTGACGTAATGACGATCCCTGACGCGCTTCGTCACCAGACGGCGATGTTCTTAAAGGGCTAGTCTGGAGTAGTATAGGAGCTGTGTATTTATGTCCACTGGGTTGCTTAGCAACCCGTATCAAGCGAGTGATAGGCTCAGTATCGTTGATGTCCATCCAATAGGAATTTAAATTACTGGTGAATCAGTTAAATGGAGATGATAATGATGGATACTAGCATGGAACATAAATACACGAATGATTGAAATGAATAACTATATTGAAAGGATAAATTGCTATATTTATATATATTACATAGTAGAGGAGGTTAAAAAAAGACTTCCGTCCATCATATTCAACCTATGCTAAATTTAGACAACAGATATTTTAGCATATATCTATACTTATTGATCCAGAGGAAGGCAAACAAAACCCCAGAGCCACATCATACAATGATATCTGATAAGGGGAAAAATAAATTCCTTCCTGACTCCAAGAATTGGCAAACTGATTAATCCCTGGCTCAACATCCTTCCCATGTATACAGTACTTATTTGGTATATCCCTGTATACCTTTCCTATCTAAAAATATATCCAACCTTTTTTTGAACAAATCTATTGTTGAACAAATCTATCTGACATCACAGTCTCCATGGGTAATGAATTCCACTTTTTAACTGTGTAAAGAATTACACATTTTAACTGCCCTTACTGTAAAGAATCCTAATACATAAATAAATAAATAAATCTAATTTATCTAGTCTCTCCTCATAAGTTAGATTTTCCATCCCCTTTATTAATTTGGTGGCTCTTCTCTGCACTCTCTCTAGTTCCATAATGTCTTTTCTTAGGATTGGTGCCCAAAATTGTACTCCATATTCAAGGTGTGGTCTTACTAATGCTTTTAAAAGGGGCATAATTATGTTTACTTCCCTTCCATCCATTGCCCGTTTGATGCAAGATAAGATCTTGCTTGCCTTTGCAGCTACTGCATGACTTTTGGGCACTCTTGCTAAGCCTGCTGTCTTTAAGCACTACTAAATTCTTCTCCATCAAGGATTCCCCCAATTTACCCCCATTTAATTTGTAATTCGCCTTTTTATTCTTGCATCCCAAATGGATAACCTTACATTGCTCTCGATCCCAACCTCAAGGTCATTAATAAACAAGTTAAAAAGTAGGGGTCCCAGTATACTCCACTCAATACTTTAGCCCAACCTGAAAAAGATCCATTTATGACAACCCTTTGTTGTCTGTCCTTCAACCAGTTTTCAATCCAGGTGCATATATTATTACTGAGTATAATTTTCTTTATTTTGTACACCAACCTCTTGTGTGAAACCGTATGAAAAGCCTTTGCAAAATCTAAGTAGACCACATCAACTGCATTACCCTGGTCTAAATTCCTACTTACCTCCTCAAAGAAACAAATAAGGTTAGTTTGGCATGATCAATCCTTCATAAATCCATGCTGACTAATACTAATAATTTTGTTTTCATTAGGTATTCCTGAATATTATCCCATTTTAAACCTTCAAGTAGTTTCCCCACTATTGAAGTCAGGCTTACAGGTCTGGAATTCCCTGGTTTTGATCTAGCTCCCGTTTTAAATATAGGCACCACATCTGCTTTACGCCAATCTTGTGGTACTGAGCCTGTGGAAATGGAGTCCTTGAAAATTAAATATAATGGTTTGGCTATTACTGAGTTTAACTCCTTGAGAACTTTTGGATGTATGCCATCGGGGCCAGGTGCCTTATTTACTTTAATTTTTTCAAGTCGCTTATGAACTTCTTCCTCAGTTAACCAATTGTTCATTAATATGGAGGTTGTGGCTTCCTCCTGCGGCACTACTATTGAACTTGATTCTTCCCTGGTAAACACAGAGGCAAAGAATTTGGTTAATACCTCAGCTTTTTCCTTATCTCCAATAATCTGCCTGCCCATCTCACACTGAAAGGGTCCTATATTTTCTTTTCTTATATTTTTGTTATCCATTTGTGCTAATTTGATTGCCCTTTTGCAATTTATGTTACATTCATTATAATTCTGATACAATGTCTCCATCCCTTCTGACTTAAAGAATCTAAACGCCTTCCTCTTCTTGTCATTTCCTCCCCTACCTGTTTTTTAGAAAATTGGTTTTGACTTATTTCTTTTATACTTATTACCCAAGGGTATACACTGATAAGTGTGCTTTTCTAACAATGTTTTAAAGACTGCCCATTTTTCTTCTACATTTTTCCCTGCAAAAACATCATCCCATTGTATTACTACTAGATTAGACCTCAGTTTATTAAAATATGCCTTACTAAAGTTTAAGGTCTTTGTTGAACTCAAGAAATCTATTTTTTGATAATTTATTTCAAATAAGACCATGTTATGATCACTGTTACCCAAATGTTCCAGGACTTGAATATGTGTTATTACTTCTACATTGTTTGATATGACCAAATTCAGTATTGCCCCTCTCCTGGTTGGTTCCTCAATAATTTGGGTCATATAATTGTCATTAAGCACCCCCAAAAACATGTTTCCTTTTGTTGTGACGCTAATCTCATTGCCCCAGTCTATGTCTGGATAATTAAAATCCGCCATAATGCAAACATGACCCAGTTTTGATGCCTTTTCCATTTGCAAAAGTATTTTAGCTTCCTCAATCTCACAGATATTTGGTGGTTTATAGCATATAAATGTTATGTTTAGGTTTAACACATCCACAATTATGCTTTATATGTATATAATTGGGTGTCTGGGTCTGGCCAGACTATATGGAAGAGGGGGCTCGGCTTTCCCCCTGGGAGTGCCGGTGTCTGTTCGAACGAGAAGATCTCCAAGGCCCTTATGCCCACATCCTTCGCCATTAGGGCAATGAAGGAGTTTAGTCTAGGGCTATTCCATAGCCCATCTACTTCCTACTTTTCCCTTCTTACTATCTCCCCCCTTCTCCCCCCCTGTCCCACACCCCTTCCCCCCACGAGGAACCCTCTACCCCCCTGGCGGCTCCGCCCTGGGAGGACATTGGTGCCGGAAAGCCGAAGTGCAGTGGGTTTCTCCCCCAAAGAAAAGAGAGGGTTGACTGCCTTGGGAAAGTAGTCGCTAACCTGGTTAAGAAGAGTCAGACAAAAATATGTCTCTCGCTCAAGATATAAAATTAGTATCGATTAATGTAAAGGGGATTAACTCAGTACCGAAGCGTAGATTGGCCCTGCAGGAGATAAATAAACTAAAATGGGACATCATCTTCCTACAGGAGACACATTTCAACACCTCAACGCCGCCCAATACGTTCAGCAATATATACCCGCAGGCATTTTTTGCCTCTTGTAGATTTAAAAAAACGAGGTGTTGCTATTTTGTTTCATCACAATCAATACCCCATTTACTCTTGAATCGTCCAGTGCAGATCCAGAGGGAAGATATTTAATACTTTCAGGTTCTCTTGCAGGATCGCCAATCACCCTAGTGAAAATCTATGCGCCCAATGAAGGACAAATACCCTTCCTCAGATCTATCCTCGAAAAAGTGAGTAAAACAATGTTTTAAAGACTGCCCATTTTTCTTCTACATTTTTCCCTGCAAAAACATCATCCCATTGTATTACTACTAGATTAGACCTCAGTTTATTAAAATCTGCCTTACTAAAGTTTAAGGTCTTTGGTGAACCCAAGAAATCTATTTTTTGATCATTTATTTCAAATGAGACCATGTTATGATCACTGTTACCCAAATATTCCAGGACTTGAATATTTGTTATTACTTCTATATTGTTTGATATGACCAAATCCAGTATTGCCCCTCTCCTGGTTGGTTCCTCAATAATTTGGGTCATATAATTGTCTTTAAGCACCCCCAAAAACCTGTTTCCTTTTTTTGTAACGCTAACCTCATTGCCCCAGTCTATGTTTTGATGCCTTCGCCATTTGCAAAAGTGTGTGTATATATATATATATATATATATATATATATATATATAAAATAATTACCAGATATTAGTCCAGCAAGGAGTGACAGCACACAAGTAGTAAGCTTTCAAAGTGATGTATTGAATAGATGAACGCTCAAAAACCAACATTTCGGTTCCTCAAACAGAACCTTCCTCAGGGTTGTGCAGTGGTGAAATGAAACTGATTCTAACTTATACCTACACCAGTGTACACCTAACACCCAATTAACCAATAAAAACAGCTAAAAAAAACAAAAATCATCAGCTGTTGTTGAATGTAGATGTGCCAATCACAGTGCTGGATTTCATCAAGTAACTAAAGACATAGCAGTGGATTGGCTCATCCGTTATGGGCTGATCCAAAAGAATATGGCACCTTAATACACTTATCTGTATATGAGCATATGCATATATTGCATGATGCACCTCATGCTCAATGTATCAAAAAATATCTTTCCTATATAGATGATATTTTTATCATTTGGGACGGCATGGAGAGGGAACTATTGGAGTTCTTGGATTACTTTAATACTATACCTTCGACTATTAGGTTTACAATGAGCTTCAGTTCCAAGGAAATTATGTTCCTTGATACGGTGGTCTATAAAGATTGGGGTACTCTTGCCACAAAAGTTTATCTCAAACCCACAGATAAGAACACTCTATTACAGGCATCTTGTCACCATCCAATTCCTCTAAAGCGGGGATTACACTATTCACAACTTTTAAGAGTCAAGAGAATAACAAGTGATTCTGAACAAATAGATGAAGCCTTGATACTAATGTCAAAGAGATTTTACGATAGGGAATATATAGTAACTCAATGGATATAGAGGATGCCCTGTCCAGAGTAAGGGAGGCAGATAGACACACACTCGTGATACCAGCTATTAGAAGTGACGAGACAAAGCCATTTAATGTTCTAAGTACATATACTTCAACGTCCAGTTTAATTAAGGAAAGAGTCCGAAAACATATCCATGTTTTGTCAAATGACAACAAGATAGGTAAACATTTCGCAGAACCACCATTGTTTTGTTACCGTCGGGGACCAAGTTTGGGGGATATGCTTACTAATGCAGATTCAGTTGATAATTATGCACCCAGCAAGACATGGCTAACTAAAAAACCAGGATCCTACCATTGTCACGGATGTACAAATTGCCAATTCATGCAGCTAGGTCACACATACTGTCAATCACAAAGTGGTATTCAAATCAAAATCCAACATCACCTTAATTGTGAATCCAAATTTGTAGTTTACATGATTAAGTGCCCTTGTGGACTACACTATATTGGCAAGACCACCCGGGTGCTCAAAGAGCAGATTGCAATACATATACATATACATACATATATATATATATACATACACACACAGTTGTGTGTAAAAGAAAGTACACCCTCTATGAATTCTATGGTTTTACATCAGGACATAATAACAATCATCTGTTCCTTAGCAGGTCTAAAAATTAGGTAAATACAACCTCAGATGTACAACAACACATGTGCGAAAAAATAAGTACACCCTTACTGCTTCCATAAGAATTAAGATGCTAAGTAACAGACAGGTGTTGCTAATCAAATGCCCTTGATTAATTGATCATCAGCAAGTGTGACCACCTCTATAAAAGCCGATGTTTTAAAAGTTTGCTGGTCTATAGCATTCAGGTATGTGTTTACACAAAGCCAAGGAGGAAAGACATCAGCAATGATCTTAGAGAAGCAATTGTTGCTGCCCATCAATCTGGGAAGGGTTATACAGTAAGGCCATTTCCAAACAATTTAAAGTCCATCATTCTACAGTGAGAAAGATTATTCAAAAGTTGAAAACAATCAAGACAGTTGCCAATCTTCTGAGTAGTGGACATCCCAGCAAATTCACCTCAATGCTCAGAGAGATTGCAAAATACCCAAGAGTTACATCTCAGACTCTGCAGGCCTCAGATAGCATGTTAAAGTTCATGACAGTACAATTAGAAAAAGACTGAACAAGTATGATTTGTTTGGAAGGGTTGCCAGGAGAAAGACTCTTCTCTCTAAAAAAAACATGGCAACACAGCTTAGGTTTGCAAAGTTGCATATGAATAAACCACAATACTTCTGGAACAATGTTCTTTGGACAGACGAGACCAAAGTGGAGATGTTTGGCCATAATGCACAGCGCCACGTTTGGTGAAAACCAAGCACAGCATATCAGCACAAACACCTCATATCAACTGTCAAGCACGGTGGTGGAGGGGTGATGATTTGGGCTTGTTTTTGAAGCCACGGGACCTGGGAACCTTGCAGTCATTGAGTCAACCATGAATTCCTCTGTATACCAAAGTATTCTAGAGTCAAATGTGAGGCCATCTGTCCGACAGCTAAAGCTTTTCCAAAATTGGGTCATGCAACAGGACAATGATCCCCAGCACACCAGCAAATCTACAACAGAATGGCTGAATTGTGAAACCTGCTCTAGTCCTAGATACGGAAGGCCTGTGGGCTCTGAATTATGTTGGTTTTTTTTAAATGTAGTGACACGCTGTGGTTCTCCAAACTCAGGGTGATATTTCTCAAACGCTCTAGTATCCTCACCCTTAATGGACGGGTGGTTCTCCCAACATTGTGTAAACCACAGGTGTATGTTATAACGTAAACTACGTGAAGGCTCCTTCAATTGGTAAAACGTGTTACCTGTATATTATAAATTTTGCCCGTCACGTTGGACATGAAGTCGTCTGTTTTATTATAGCTTTCTATACAGGCCTTACATGTATTGCATTTAAAAAAGCCTTTAGGCCTTTCTGGTAACCACATCCCATTTCTATGTATTTCCTCTTTTTTTAGTGCACCTGGAGCTAAACTGTCTTTAAGGCTTTGTGCTTTTGTAAAAACTACCTGTAGTGCAGCTAAAGGAATTTCCCCAGAAATGGACCTTGTTTTAACACATGCCAATGTTTACGTACAATGTGTTTTATATTTGCCGAATCTGTACTAATATGTGTGATGAGTGGGATAAATTCTGACTTGGTCTCTTTCTTTTTGTTGTTAACTACGGTAGTAACATATTCTCTGTTAAGATTCCCTGCTTTGTCCTTTCCAGCTTTTATAATATACTTTTTCATGTTTTTTCTTAATTAATCTTTTTTCCAAAATTTCTGCTTGTGAATAAACTCCTCCAGATCTAAACAATTCCTCTTTATTTGTCTGAATTGTCCATAAGGGATATTGTTAAGCCAATTTTTGTGATGGCAACTGGAGTTTATCAGAAAGTTTTTACAGTCGATATTTTTAATGTGTGTTTTAGTATGTACAGTATTGTTTTGGATATAGACACATAGGTCCAAAAATGGGATACATGTCTCGCTAAAATTAGAGGTGAAGGTTTAGTTAAGAGTATTAGTATTTAAATACAGTATTTTAAAATTTAATTAAGAACTCCTCATCACTTTTCCATACAAAAATAATCTCATCGATATAGCATCGCCATAGGACCAGGTTTGCACCAAAGGGATTGTTCTTATAAATAAAATCTTACCACGCTCCTAGAAATAGATTAGCGTAACTTGGTGCAAACCTGGGCCCATGGCTGTTCCACAAACTGCAAATACAACTGGCCTTCAATCCAGAAGTTGTTGTGGGTTAGAATAAAATTAATTATAAATTAAGTATAAAATAAAAAGAAAGGGGTAAGAGATCATCTAAGGTAAGCATCCTTGCGCATACCTGCGAAACGGCCATCGGGAAGCATGCGCAGGAGAATTTTTTTTCCCAACTCAGATCCAGGGATTTGAAGCAAAAAGATGATTTTATTTATTGCGGAGCTCCAGGTGATATCTTTCTCGCACACTATCACACCAGACAAGCATAGCACTGTTCATTTATAGGATAGTGCAAAGTAAGAAGTTTCATGCGACCTGCAAATACAATTATCATTTTATACAGTCTTTCTTTCTCTACTAGCCTGATTCATCCTCTCATCCTGTTAGTGCTCACATAACATACTCACGTAGGCACAACAGAATATATTTAACTTTCAGTTACTTTTAATAAATGTAAAAACATGTTTACAGACATTCTACATTCTACTTCCCTATTTTGAAGATAGTTTATTTCTAGATAATGACATATTTCCTGTATCTCTACTTCTGTATCAGAGTGTAAGCTCTTTTACAATTTAGATAAATCAGTGGTACTGTGTTTCCAGGTCCTCTCCGCTCTGGATCCCAAGGGGGTAGGGATGGCTGCGGAAGCTGCCCAAGTGCCGGTAGCACTGCTGGGGTGCTACAGCAGCAGCTGCCGGTTGCTGCTAGAGCTCTGGGGCGATCCGTGAACACAGGTGACGGCCATCTTGCCTTTCGCGCATGCGCAGTGGGATCCCTGCACATGCGCTATAGAGCCGAGTTGCGGCGGCCATTGAAGAAACTCTTCAAGGGGACTACAGTTCCCAGCAGCCTTAGGGGCTGCAGATCACATGGGAAGCCAGAGCTAAAAGGGTTCCCCGAATCTACTGCAGTAGATAGACACAGTTTGCCTTGAAGGAGCAAGTGCAGAGGCAGTTAAAGTTCTGTCTGTTATAGTGACTGGTAGTTGGAGTGTCTGACAAATGGAGCCAGGAGATAGAAGGGAAAGTAGTGTCTGGGTGCCAGTGGCTCCCGGACTAGCACAGATATTCCCCCAGGCCCCAGATAGGTTCCTATCTCTTCTAAGTTTGTGGCTGCTCTAAGGAAGACCCCAAATAGGGACGCTTCCCTCAGTATTAGATAGTGAGTGTAGCTGCGTTGGTGAATGGAGCCGCGCAGTGTGCGCAGCCTGCAATTTGGGATAAGACCAACGGTACATCAATAGACTATTACACACACAGGGACACACTCCAGCTGGAGCCCTCTTCAGAGGTGGAACAGATGCATCAGGAGCTGTGGCTTCATGGAGACCCTTCGTCATGGAATTAGTTGGTTCTCTTGTGTCATTCAGTGGTACCCGGGTACTGGAGTAACCGGGGAGGTAAAGTGCACCAATGGTCCACAGGGGTAGCGCTACTCCCTACACTTGGGTGTTACCGACTCTCATTGAGGAAGGACACCATGGGTATTGGTGCCAAGCACCCAATGTACTTTGGGGGACACCTACCCTGTGTGGTTATTATTGTTGTTATACTGTAAGTGGGACTGTATTGTTATGTTGCTATATATGTGTTAGTAAAGATAAATAGTCATAACCGTGTGTGAGTATCTTTATCCATTGACTACATTGGATCCTGAAGAGGAGTTATCATTCAGTGCTACTGTAGGATCCCTCTCAGGTGGAAGCGCTTGTATACTGTTATAACGTGATCATCCCAGGCTCCCAGTGGCGGAGGATTGGCCCTCCTTTATGCCAGACTGGTATTCAGCATGTATAGTTCCCGTAGTCACGAGGAAAGGGGGCTACAACTGTTATTATAACAGATTTTGCTTTCTTACTACTACTACTACTACTACTACTACTACTACTACTTCATCCCAGCAATTCCAACACATATCTTGACTACATCACTTTATAAACCAGACCCTCATAGTTATTGTGTGGTGCCTTTGTTGTAGCATCCACTGTCCTCCGTTGTCTAGTTTGATTTTATAATCCGTAATCTATCCCACCCAATAGTCCCCCTTGACCATGGTCACATGAAACTGTGGATTCGGGGCATCATAAAAACTGGAAACAATTTTTGGCTTTGTAGGTATGATTTGGTCATTGTAGAACTTGGTTGGGCGCCAGCCATCAATCGGGTCACATAAGTGGAATCTGTGGCACTGTCTGAGATCTCTCCCTGGAAAAAAATGATAAAGGATACACATGAATAGCATATGCATAGCAACCCAAATTCCGTACTTATGTACCCACCACTCTGTCAGCATGCCTCGCACACTGTACTTGCCCTCAGCTATGAGTAGTCAGGCATGGGCCTCGGAGGCCTCAATATGTTGAGTTAGGTGCTCATAAACTAAATTTGCATCTGCTATTAATGTATTGATCTGGGCCCTGCATACTGGACTTGGACACTAATGGGTCAATCTGGGAGTTGTCTCACCATGCAGGAGCTATCATTAGAAGAGAAATGTGGGGAATATTATAAGGTCCTACCTTTGCGGGGTAGAGAACCTCAATACACCAGTTCCTCATTGTTGTGTTAACATCACATTTCTGCCCTCCCTAAATGAATTTTCACACTCCTGGAGATACATGGATACACTTCTGGGTACCTGCCACCTCCCGGGCCCACTACCTTAATGGTTGTTAATTCAATCCCAGAGTATCATAGTATTTCCCTCTATCTTGTGCATGGCATGACACCCGCACACCACCATCTTCCTAATTTCTTTACAACAGGGGTTGGCAGGTACATATTAATTGGTAGCCCTATTATTACTCATAACCCAGTATCCCATTCTATTTATATGAACATCAGTATTTGGTCTGCTAACTGTATATAGCACATAGACTGGTAACTAGTCATATTTAATATCTGGGAGCTGTTGAACAGCAGATATATAATCTGTAGGGTTATAAAATAGTATTATAAAATTTAGGAACCACCCGGCTTATGCCGTTAGAACATGTAGACTCTTGAGTAATTACCTCAGTCACAACTGGAGCATTATTATGGTTACTGGTCCACTAAATCTTTTTTGAACATTACACATATAAATCTAATTTGGGTCTCCATATTGAGGTATATGCATAGAGCCCAACACACATAAGTTATATCCATGAGTCCTTCAATTGTAACTTTCCTGTTGCCCAAATAACAAAACTAATAGACATTTTATTGGTTTAATATTTTGCCCCATAGAAATACAGCAATAGTGATTATATGTATAAGGGCAATATGAAAAAACAAACTAAAATTGACAGTAACTATACCTTGTACCATACAGATGCAGTGGCCATTATTTTAATAAATCACAGTTTTCGTGTGTGCTGCTGTACTCCACGCGGCATGAATGCTGCAATCGCCCCAAGGCACACGTGATTATCGCGGTTGCTTTGTTTGAAATTCATGGATAGTGTGCAATTAAATGCAATTAAATAAATGAATTGTAAGGTGTACAATACTGTGCTACTGTGTCAATTTCAGTGTTTAACACTGTTTAACACAAAAATTCAATTTTCTGCACTTGCGTCTTAAGGCGGGAAGGGGCGGTATGGTTGGAAGAAATCCTGTGCCATGACATGGGTATTCCAAGGTATACACCATGTGATTTGTTAAAATAATGACCGCTGCATCTGTACATGCACCATTGATCAACTCCAAACGGTCCTTTTGGAGCAAAGTGCTATTTGGGGAAATGGGCCATTGCAGTGGCCAATGGTCTGAGCTCAAATCATATGAAGGCAGCCAGGCAGGGGTTCGCTCATGGTCAAGAAAACAATAAACTGCCCTGGAGGATTAACTCAGCAGTGGTCTCTGATTCTGAATGGGATCACAGCAGTGTTAATCCTGCCGAGACTGCCACAAGCCTGTAAATACTGTGCAGAGGAGTACAAGAGAAAAATAGTCTCTCTGTGTCTCCCTGAGCAGTTGTTACAAAAATCCAATGTATTTTTATTTTTCAATCACCCCTTCAGTCCCTTACAAAACACCCCTTCACCACACAGTAATTGGCAAATAGCCCTATAAGCCAGATATGGCTAATAGCGCTTTTGCCCATTCAAAAATACAGTACTGTACATTAAAATAAAATACAAATTAGAATACAATACATATTACAATGGAAAAAAAAACACTAGCTATTTCATCCATTGATTATCACTGTGGTTGCCTATGCCATCAACAGGGGCACAGATACCCACATTGGCAATCAATGGACATCCTATAGTAAATACATGTGTTACTTCAGCCTGCCAGGGGGTAGTTGCCTCCTGGGTGGGTGGTTATACATCCCGGCTGGGGTAGCGGGAGGAGTTAACCCCTAGATTACTTAGGTGGTTAGCCACTAAGGTAATAAAGGGAGGTTATATATGTATCTTTAATGTTTTACTGTGTTGTTTTAACTTTATTTTACTATAATGGATTGGAGCAGGGATCATTAAATATATATAAATACAGAAATGCACTACACCTTCCATGTCATCAAGACAGATGCTTGTCCCATAAAGATCCAATAGTCCAGTTTCGTTTCCCTATTGGCTCCCCGGCTCAGAGTATGTCTTTGAAGTGCATGCTTGACAGGCGACGCGCTGCATGACCAGGCACCAGACGCAAGGGGCTGACGTCAGAGCGGGCCGCTCTGATTGCGAAATTGATCTCCCTCCGTTATTGGGTGTGGGTGATCTGACCCTATTCAGGTATTGGCTAGTGGTGATTGGCAGACAGCTGAGGTGCAAGCTAATGCTGATTGGGTGTTGGTGATTGGTTTATTTCAATTGTTGTGCACTATGGGTGGGGGTATATATGTATGGTCACTGTCACTTTTTGTTTGCACGGCCCTGAGTAAGGTCTCCCTGTGGTACCGAAACGTTGGCTATGGTGTAACTGTTGTTTCAATACAATTACTTTTGGATTACCTCTTGCAGTTTGCTGTCTCCTTTACTGGGCTTTGGGCTGGTTAAGATGCTGTGTGGATTTCTATGGGACTAGCATCTGCTTTATGCTTTACATTAGTGTGCTGACTGGCTTTGTGTGGATTATATACACATATATATAGGAAATAGGGTATATATATAGGCAGCCCTGTGTTCACAATACACACTTTTTGGATTATTACTGCGGTGTGCTGTCTTTTGTCAGCAGAATACCCCTGGTTACTACATGTCATATATCTTAATATATAAAATCAAAGGTTGGTACTAGCTGCGGTGAATGTGATTGGTCCGTGGCCACCCCGACTGTCATTGCCCAAGAGGTACGCCCCACTGTGACCACACACCGCCCACACGACTGTCATTGGCCAAAACTTACACTGACATCACTGACACACAACCTACTTCACTGTCACACACTTGCACTGACGCATACCCCCAAAGAAGCCCTGCAGAGTCATTGGTAAGTTCACATCTCACACTCTCACCCCTGTGTTACACACACACACACACACACACAACACACACACACACACACACACACACACACACACCACACACACACACAACACACACACACCACACACACACACACACACACACACAACCAATGCCTATTAATATGAAGAAGCCCTGCAGAGTCCTTGGTAAGTTCATCTGACACTCACCCCTGTGCGCGCGCGCGCAAACACACACACACACACTTTACATATGCCCACTTTCAAATTCCCCTTCCTACATATTAATATGGCCACTTTGAAATGCACCACTTTCAAATTCCCCTTCCTGCATATTCATATGTCCACTTTTCAAATGCCGTTACAACACACAGTCACAATATGTCCTGTTTCACACACACACTTTACATATTAATATGCCAACACAATATGTCCTGTTTCCACACACACACTTTACATATTAATATGCCGATTAATATGCCCACTTTAAAATTCCCCTACCTACATATTAATATGGCCACTTTTTATTCCCTTACACACACAGTCACTGTCATCCCATCATACACACACCACACACTCACTGTCATCCCATCATACACACAACACACACTTGACATTTTTATATATGCCCACATGCCACATCCCATCATACACACACCACACACTCACTGTCATCCCATCACACACACACAACACACACTTGACATTTTTATATATGCCCACATGCCCACTTTAACATTCCCCTTTTTGTATATGATACACACAGCACACACTTTACATATTAATATGCCCACTTTCTCACTTTCTCCATCCTGTGTAAACACTTTAAATCATAACCGCCAGCTTCTTAATACTTTTTTTATAAAATGCCCGCAACAGCAACTGACATGTGCGCTCCGCACATTACCTACGCACAACACCAACTGACATGTGCTCCGCTCAACTACTACATTATTCAGTACTTCCCGCATTAAATCATCACCGCTACCTTTAAAATGCCCGCACACCAACACTGGAACAGTCTACCACTTTACATATTAATATGCCCCACTTTCTCCATCCTCTGTAAACACTTTAAATCATAACCGCCACCTTTACCTACGCACTTAATAATTTAATTGTTTTATAAAATGGCCGCAACAGCAAGGTGACATGTGGCGCTCCGCACATTACCTACGCACTTACCAATAATTTTATAAAATGGCCGCAACACCAACTCACATGTGCTCCGGTCAACTAATAAAATATTCACTACTTCCCGCATTAAATCATCACCGCTACCTTTACCTAAAATGCCCGCAACACCCAACTCACATGTGCGCTCCGCACATTACCTACATGTGCTCCGGTCAACTAATTAAATATTCACTACTTCCCGCATTAAATCATCACCGCTACCTTTACCTAAAATGCCCGCAACACCAACTCACATGTGCGCTCCGCACATTACCTATGCACTTACCAATTCTTTATTCTTTTCTAAAACAAACTCACATGTGCTCCGCTGAACTACTAAATGATTCTGTACAACAGCAACTCACATGTGCAACAACAACTGATATCTCCGTTATCCCGCACCAGCATATCTGTATGCGCTCCGCTAAACTCTACCTTTCTCTATAGGCTCAGGCACAAAACAAATGTGTCGCTCAATGAAAACTTTATTCACACTAAATTTCACATGTGCGCTCCGCTCCGCTCAACTGTTACATGCACGCTGTACATGGACGCACGTTTATTTCACTACAGTGCCCGCAACAACAAGTCACATATCCGATACCCCGCAGCACCCTTCCTCTTACCCACCCCCACCAACCACCCTTACTCCACCCACATACCACCCACCCTTCCTCTTCCCGCACCCCCCCAACCCCCACACCTTCCTCTTCCCCCCCCCACAACCACCCACCCTTCCTCTTCCCCCCCCCCCCCCCACAACAAACAAAAATACTCTCCCCCACACACAACACTTCCTCCTCTTCCTTCCTACATTCACAAGACCCCCCCCCCCCAACCCCCTTACCTCACCCAGCCCCCCCCACCCACCTTATCTTCACCACCCACCGATTCACCCACCCACCACCTTCTTTATCCCCCACACCCCCACCCCCCTTACTCTTTACCCCCCCCCGTAGTCTTACACCCCCACCCCCCACCTCCTCTTCACCCCACCCAAACACCCTTCCTCTTCCCCCCCAATACACCCTTCCTCCCCCTCACCCACATCACACCCACTCCCTTCCTGTTCACACAAACTCTTACCCCCCCCCCCCACACCCACCCTTCCTCTTCCCCCCAAACACCCTTCCTCCCCACCACATTCATTCCACCCACCCTTTATCTCCCCCCCCCAACACACATCCAGCCTTTCTGTTCCACACCCACCCACACCCCCTTTCTCTTTCCACCCCCACCCACCCTTACTGTTCCCACCCCCACCCACCCTTACTCTTAACACCCACCCACCCACCCTTACTCTTACCACCCCCATCCACCCTTCCTCTTACCCCCACCCACCCTTACTCTTCCCTCCCACCCACCCTTAATCTTCACCCACCCCCCCAACCACCCTTACTCTTCCCCCACCACCCCACCCACCCTTACTCTTGACCCCCCCCGCCCTTAGTCTTCACCCCCCCCCCAACCACCCTTCCTCTTCCCCCCCAACCACCCTTCTCTACCCCCACCCACCCTTCCTCTTCCCCCCACCCACCCACCCTCCCTCTTCCCCCCCCTAAACCACACATCCTTACCCCCCCAACATTTTTTTCCCCACCACCACCACCCACACACCCTTTGTCTTCACACCCCCCCACCCACACGTTTTCTCTCTCTTCCACCCACCCTTCCTATTCCCCCCCACACACCCTTCCTCTTACCCAACCCCCACCCAACCTTCCTCTTCCCCCACCCCATTCTCTATTTCACCCCACCAACCACACTTCCCTTCCCCCCACCCCTTCTCTTCACACCCCCCACCCCTTCCTCTTCCCCCACACGATCCCTTCCCCCCCCACCACACCCTTTCTCTTCACTCCACCACACCCCTACTCTTCCCCCCCACCCTAACCTCTCCCCCCACCCACACTTCTCTTCATGCCACCTTCCTATCAACCACCCCCCACCAACCTTACTCTTCTAACCATTACTCTTCCCCCCCCCCCCACGCACCCACCTCCCATCTCCCCCCCCACCACACTTCCTATTTCACCCCACCACCACAAACTCCTCGTCCCCACCCACCCTTTCTTCACAGCCCCCCACCCTTCCTCTTCCCCCACCCGACCCTTCCCCCCCCACCCACCCTTTCTCTTCACCCACAAACCCTACCTCTTCCCCCCCCACACACTCTACCTCTTCCCCCCCCACCCACACTGTCCTCTTCATCCCACCCTTCCTATTCAACCACCCCCCAACCCACCTTACTCTTCTAACCATTACTCTTCCCCCCCCCACCACCCACCCTCCCTCTTACCCCCACACACCCACCATTCCTTTTTCACCCCACACACACACGCACCATTCATTTTTTTTATTACATTAATTGTATAATTTTACACACATCAACAGTTATGTGCTAGATATGTTACACTTTCATTACTTTTTATTAATATAGTTTTTATTCAAACATTTACCTATTAATAACTCCGGGCACGCCGGGTCTCTCAGCTAGTATATATATATATATATATATAGTGCAGAATAAATGAGTTCTTCAGTATTAGGTGATACCTTTTTTATTGACTAACAATTATGTCATAGACAAGCTATCGAGAGTTTATCCTTTCTTCTTCAGGTCAAGTAAACTGATTACAAGGCTTCAATGGCTAAAAACAGTGTGGAGAGAGGGAAAAAAACAAAACAATATCTACTGTAGATAAAGTAGGGTGGGTTAAAGTGTTTGAAGCCGCGGGGCTTGGGGCCGAACAAGATGGCTGTGTGATGCTGTACCTCCACAAAGGGTGATTAAACATCTATAACCATCCTAGCTCATACTACACCAAACTAATTGATACTGTTCAAATCTGAATAACCCAAGAACGCTGATCATTTCAAGGACATAAATACACCCATAAGACATTAAATTGGATATCTTACGAATACCTGGGTACTACTGGGGCCTACTGTGCAGAACAGCAGTTTGCAGCCCCAGAGCAGAGCTCCTTCAAGGATCGTGACCCAGTGTCAAATCCTCTCCGGCTTCCCTGCCCGCAGACGATCGCAAGAGCTATTATAGGGCAAGCTCACAGGAGGGAGAACTGGGTGAGTAACCCATAAATATTCCAATAAAGTTTCCAGCCTGGGGCAGCACCGAGGCTTAGGAGAGCTGAGTATCACCCAAAATGGCCGTCACTGCCCTGTAGCGGTGGGTGAGCGGAGCGGAGCTCCGGGCATACCTGTCCCCACCGGAAGAGCGCCTCTCTATATCCCCTTCCTCCCTCCTTCTCTGCCTACTCCGCCCGCTGTGGGGGTGATGGGCTGCCGGGTGTGTTGGGCCGGGGTGTGCTGGGCTCTGGCGCGGCTTCTGGCAGTCTAAAATGGCCGCATAGTGAAGGAAGGGGGCTCGTACCAGGATATATCTTATCCTGACCAGCGGCCGCGTGGGGTGAGCCGTGGGCCGTGCCGATCTCCCCCTGCTTGCCTGCGTTCCCTCTCCTCTTACCTCCTGCCTCCGGTGGTACCGAGTGTGAAGTCTGGGCAGACTGCTGCAGGGGCTCCAGCAAGCCGGCTTCATGCGTTCCAGCCTGCATGTCAGCAATCCAAAATGGCCCCGCAGGCTGATTTAAAAAGACATTTCCCCACAAACAGTAAATAAATAAATATACATTTAAAAAAAAAAAAAAAGCAGCCTAACCAAGCTAAGGACTGTAGAGGCTGTAACATCACTTTGCAAAAGCAGGTTTATAAGACTCTACACTGTTTGCAATAACAAATTGGTTCCCTTAATTCAAAGAAGGCAGATTTGAGGAACTGGAGCTGCTGGCTGGGGCTGAAAGGGGAGAGATCATCTTGCTCACTAATTTGCTGTCAGAATCATACGGCCACTGTGCAGAAACGCCTCCGCTGATGTGGTGCACCCCACTGTTGGCCCCTCATAAAAAAGAGAAAAGGGCGCATGCGCGGCGACTAGGGTTATGGATGCCTAAGTGAGAGGCTCCGTCCCAGCCGGCACCATATTAAATATAAAGCATAAAAAAAACGAGATCAACAGTGAAACACAGCAGCCTAGAAATCGGAACATCTAAGGATGCCAAAGAGGGCTACACGCAAAAGAACCTCCGTGTAACCGACTATTTCCAACAAGGAGGCCGACGCTCGTGGTGGGAGAGGGAAGACAGCGGGCCACACACACTTGCACTGACAGCATACCCCCAAAGAAGCCCTGCAGAGTCATTGGTAAGTTCATCTCACACTCTCACCCCTGTGTGTACACACACACACACACACACACACACACACACACACACACACACACCTATTAATATGAAGAAGCCCTGCACAGTCCTTGCTAAGTTCATCTGACACTCACCCCTGTGCGCGCGCGCGCAAACACACACACACACACTTTACATATGCCCACTTTCAAATTCCCCTTCCTACCTAAAATGCCCGCAACACCAACTCACATGTGCGCTCCGCACATTGCCTATGCACTTACCAATTCTTTATTCTTTTCTAAAACAAACTCACATGTGCTCCGCTGAACTACTAAATGATTCTGTACAACAGCAACTCACATGTGCAACAACAACTGACATCTCCGTTATCCCGCACCAGCATATCTCTATGCGCTCCGCTAAACTCTACCTTTCTCTATAGGCTCAGGCACAAGACGCATGTGTCGCTCAATGAAAACTTTATTAACACTAAATTTCACATGTGCGCTCCGCTCCGCTCAACTGTTACATGCACGCTGTACAGGGGGGAAGGGGGGGACCAGAGGGAAGCGCAGAAGGTGGCAAGAGGAGTGAGGAGGGAGGTTAGTAAGGCATTCAGAGAGAGCAAGCAGGGGTCAGAGAGGAGAAGGATGACAGGTAGAAGGGACAAAGAGTTTGGGGGAAGGAGGAGAGAACAGGGAGAGGATAAGCAGGAAGGGGGTAAGAAAGAGCGGGGGAGGGAAGAGGGAGAGAACGAATAGAGAACCTAGAAAGGGGATCTGCAAAGACGAGAGAACACCCTCGTAAACAAGAGCAAGGGCCCTGCTTCTGGAAGGGAGGTAGGAGAGGGAGAGAGGATGATAATCTCAGGTGAGAGAGCTTGGAAGTAGGTGAGATAGGAAGAGTAGGCTGAAGGTGGTTCCCACTCAGGGAGGAATGCCCCTATCCATTGTCATATAATTAACATCTCTCTCCAACCCTTACAGTCGGGAGCTCCTGAGAGGAGGAGCGGGGAGTTCGGGGCTGTTTCGATGAGAGGGGTGGCCATCAAAGGGGACATCGCCACACATGGTCGCTGCTCCGGGACCGGACTCCATTTACCCGAGGACTCCAGAACAATCAGCACCCCCTTTATGGAGTCAAAGAGTCCGGTAGCAAGGGAAGGGAGGGGAGGGGGGGGAGGGATGACGTGAATAAACGATACGCACAGGAGAGATGATGGAGGCTACAGTCCGAGACTTTTCACTACTCTGTCTCTCATAAATGTTAACCCTAGGTCACACTTAGCGTAAGGGGGAGACCCCCACGGGATTAGCCCACGGACGGGAGGAGAGGGGGGCCACACACCGCACACTCTATTGGGACACTATGATCGCCGCCAGTCGTATTGGGAGACGACACAAAGAAGGCTGGGGAAGACGAAAAGAACTTAACTAGTTCTACTGTTTCACTGTAAATAGTTTTTGTGATTTACACATGTCGGTTTGCTATGACACACAACGTATGCCTAAGGGAGAGGGAGAGGAGGGGGAGAAGCATTGCTTCCTTTTTTCTCTTCCCCTCTCTATATTGTTTACATATATTGCGTAGATGGTGCCGGGTTCGGGACCACCTGGGCCGGCCGCCTGCGACTCAAGCTGTGCACGAATGGGTCATTCCATCATGCACGGACAAGTCCCTCGGGCACCCGGCCACGAGATGTGGTTGGGAGTTAGGAAGCCCCCACCGGGCATTCCAGGGCGCAAGGTTCGCCTGAGGGCCAAGGGACCATTGCTGACCAAGGTCAGCTTCGGCCCCTCAATTGTTTTGTTCCCCCCTACCCTTCCCCACCCCCCCCTTCCTCCCCCTCCCTCTGTGGTGCGGGCGCAACCCCCGACTGAAGTAGATGGGCCAGAAAGCTCAGAGGCTAAAGGGGCCTACAATATAGACAGCACTTACAGCGATAACAACAACCCCACTACACCATGTCGTTGACTATGATATCCCACAACACTAAAGGTTTAAATAGCCCGGGCAAACGCCGAATAGCTATAGCGGATTACAAACGCAAGCGGGCCGACGTAGTGTTTCTACAAGAGATGCACTTTAGCTGCAAAAGTACCCCCAAATTCTGGGATAAGAGCTTCAAGCGGTTTTACCTTTCCTCTGCAAGGATGGAAAAGAAGAGAGGAGTGGCAATCTTGCTTCATAACAACGTCCCATTTATAGAAGAGGTGGTTAAGAGAGATAAAGAAGGTAGATACCTAATCTTAGTATGCACTATACAAGCCCAGCCTATAACGCTGGCTACAATATACGCTCCATGTGAGCAAGACCCCTCATTCATTAACGGGTTCTTTGACACACTGAGATCAGTGGCCAAGGGTGATTTAATTGTGGCAGGTGATTTCAATGTAGCGATCAACCCAGGGATGGACAGGTCAGGCCCCCAGAAGGCTAACAAAAAGTCATATATAGATGCCATCCTGAAAGGTCTTAGGGATAGCCAACTAATAGACATTTGGAGGGAGATGCATCCGTTAGAAAGAGATTACACCTTTTTCTCGCACCCCCATACCTCCTATAGCAGAATCGATTACTTCTTTGTCTCTAGCAGACTGGTCCCGAAGATCCCCCACTCAGGGATCCATGATATTTCATGGTCGGATCACGCACCTATAGAGCTACGGTGCACAGAAAAATTTCTGGACAGGCCGGGAGCAAATTGGAAACTTAATGAGGCACTGTTGAAGGTCCCAGGGTCCGAACAAATAATTAGTAAAGAGATAGATCAATTTTTCCAAATTAATACGGGTAGTGTTCAATCCCACCTTGTACTGTGGGAAGCACACAAGGCAACCTTGAGGGGGACCCTAATTAAATTAGCGGCTAAAAGAAAAAGAGAAAGGAATTGGAAAATCAATACCTTACAAAATAAGCTTAGAGAATTACTACTCAAACATAAACGAGATCAGAGTTCGGCCCTTCTCAAAGAAATTCAAGACACTAGAGTCGAGCTTAACTTAGTCTTGACCTCCCAGGCAGATAACACGGTGAGTTTGTCCAAAAGGCTATTCTATGATACGTCAAACAAACCAGATACCTTACTGGCCAACAAATTGAGGAATAGACAGCCAAATTATAGTATCCGGGAGTTAAGGCTAAAAACAGGAGCCAAAACAGCCAACCCAAAACTGATAGTGGAGGAATTCAGGAGTTTCTATGAGAACCTCTATAATGGTGAAAAGGTGGCACATAATGGTAAAACCAAAAGGGCCATGAAGGACTTCCTGAAGGGCGCACACCTACCAAGATTGAGTGGTTCGGAAAGGGAAGTTTTAGGAGCAGATTTTACTTTAGAGGAACTTATCCAGGTTATTCAGAGCCTCAAACCCGCCAAGGCACCTGGACCTGACGGGTTCTCCAACCTTTATTATAAAAAATACATTGAGCTCCTGGGGCCTCACCTCCTCAGAATGTTCAATGCGGTGCTAGATGGGGCTGCATTCCCGGAACAGATGCTCCAAGCGTCCATCTCAGTAATTTATAAGCCTGGGAAAGACCCATTAGACTGCTCAAGTTACAGACCCATTTTGCTCATTAACACCGATATCAAAATATATGCTAAATTGCTGGCCAACCGATTAAGTCACATCCTGCCCAGACTCATACATCCAGATCAAGTCGGGTTTATTATGGGTCGACAAGCTGCAGATAACACCCGACGGATCATTGATCTGATAGATATAGCCAATACATGTAAGATCCCAGTTATGATGTTGAGTCTGGATGCTGAAAAAGCCTTCGACAGGATTGACTGGCCATATCTGAGGGCCACGCTTGGAGAGTTTGGGATGGGGGCACGGGTGATCAATGCTATCCTGTCACTATACCAGGGACCGGCAGCCAGGGTGATCCACCAGGGATTTCCGTCGGACCCGTTCCAAATCAGAAGCGGCACCAGACAGGGGTGCCCATTATCCCCCCTTCTATTCGCAATGTGTATAGAGCCCTTGGCAGCACAGATTAGAAATAATCCAGATGTGGGAGGCATAGAGACGGGCACACAAACGCATAAGATAGCTCTTTACGCAGACGATGTCTTGCTCACAATCTCAAGGCCGCTTACTTCCTTGCCGAACCTATTCAACTTGCTAGGGAAATTTAATGATATATCAGGCTTTAAGATCAACCAATCTAAGTCTGAAGCCCTGAATATAAGCCTCCCGAAAGAGACAGAAAAGTTGATACAGCTCAATTTCAACTTTAATTGGCCGAAAAAAGGGGTGAAATACCTAGGGGTTATAATCCCCAAAGATTACAATAGTATCTACCAGGCGAACTTCCCCAAACTGATCCGCGATCTGAAGGAAGAGCTGAGAAAGTGGGCATCTTTTAAAATCTCATGGATCGGACGGATACATAGTATAAAGATGAATCTCCTCCCACGTATACTATATTTGTTCCAGACATTACCGGTGCCACTCAGACTGACGGATATACTCTCACTTCAGTCTGCTATATCCAAATTCATATGGGAAGGAAAAAAAACGAGAGTAAAGGGTATGATTCTAAAGAAGCCAACATTGGAAGGGGGCCTGGCGGTACCTTGTCTGTTATCTTATTACAAAGTGGCACAATTAAGCCAAATCTCCCAATGGCATGTAAACCCGGATTCGAAAAGGTGGGTTGCATTGGAAAGTGAAGCTTGCTCCCCAATCGAGTTAAAAAGCTTGATATGGTTACCCAAAACAGCCTTGAAGCTGCTGAATAAGCCGCTGGCCTCCGTGGCGAACTCGCTGGCTATCTGGGAGGCCAATAAAAGTAAATGTAATCTGCTATCTAAAGGATCTCTGATGACTCCACTGTGGGGCAACCCAGATTTTGCTCCAGGCCTGTACAGAAAGGAATTTTCAATTTGGAAGCAATTAGGCATACATAGACTCCGAGATCTAGAGGGGAGCAAAGATATGAAGCCCTTTGCACAAATTAGAGAGGAATCAAACGTCCCCCCCTCAGAAATATTTAGATTTCTCCAACTGCGAGCATTTTACATTAGCGTTACCCCACGACCCCCACTAACCAAGTTTGAAAAGCTCTGTCTAGTTGAGACGGATACCAGGGGACTCATATCGCTGTTGTACAAAGAGGTGATCGGTTCAGGAGTACAAGCTGACCACAAACTGAGGTACATGGATCAGTGGGAGAGAGATCTGGGTGAAGTCCTAGAGACTGAAGAGTGGAATAGAATAATTATGGCATCTGCCAAGAGCTCTATATGCACAACTTTAAGGGAAAACGCATATAAAGTTTTAATGCGATGGTATCACACTCCCTTGAAATTATCTAAATTCATACCAGGGTACTCCCCCCTGTGCCCTAGGCAGTGCAGAGCAACGGCTGATTTGCTACATATGCTGTGGTCTTGCCCGAGGATTAAACCGCTTTGGCGAAAAATCAGAGATTGGCTTGAGAAGATTTTAAATCTTAAAATTTCCTTGGACCCGTGGCGGTTTCTGCTGAACAGACCGTCCTTGGGGTGGACTAAATCAAGTAATAAACTAGTTGCTTATTTCGCAACAGCTACTCGGTGCGAGATCGCAGCACTATGGAAGCAACCCGAAATTCCCCTAATTCCCAAGATTCGGAACAGAATTTGGTTTGTATGCCAGATGGAGAAATTAACAAGTCTAGTTAATGACACTGGCGAAATTTATCTAAAAACCTGGACACCTTGGTTGGACCAGAGGGACATCCCGGGAGTAGGAAGAGATACTATCCTGCTTTGATAGTAATAGATGCGTTTTCCCTTGAATAACGCTAAGCGTAGGAATCACGCAGAACACATAGTGCCAAGAACACCCTCGGCAAGGCTCGCGAAGTGGGTATCTAAGACTTCGAGTGGATAGGTTCCCCTGGAGGTGCTATGGATATAACAACCTTTAGCAGTTGAAACTCCACGATTCTATTAGTCTTAGCGGGATTGACTCCCGCACCACACCACCCTCCCCCCCCTTCCCTATCCCCTCTCTCCCCTACATCCCCCCCCCTTTTTATTTTATTTTTATTTTTCTGTTAGCTGTATCCCAATACCTGTTTGTGAGAAATGTCAGTTTGTAACACAATTTCTTTGTACAATGTATGGTGAAGATTTTGTTGTACATGTTCTTTGCTGAAAAACTCAATAAAACCAAAGTAATAAAAAAAAAAAAGTGTTTGAAGCCAGGGGACAGTGACAAAGAAAGATGGGGGGGGGGGGATGCTGGGGGGGGTGAGAGAAAGTGTGGCTAAGAATTGAGGCAAGCAGGATAATTACAAACAATTTTGATAGGGTGTGAGAAAACCCATGTCCGCATTAAGTCCTTTGGTTTATCATTCTGAGTTCAAATGTTTTCCGTTCTTGGGTGTGTTTAAACATTCCATTGAGGATTTTGATTTTTAAATCATTTATGGAATGATCTGGTTGTGAGAAGTGATGTCCCACAGGTGAGCAGTATCTTCCTTCTTCGTGATGGAGTATAGAGTGTCTGTGCATATTCATCTGTTGCACTGAATCATATACACTATATTCCTGGATGTGAAGCTGTATGATCCTTTAACATTGAATGTTCTATGATTGTGACTGGCTGTGGGATCTTGGCAAATATGTTTGCAGAGTTTGCAGCGTTTGTTGTTGCACGGTTTTGTGCCATTATCCATGTCTTTAAAGTCGTTGTGAAGTTTTCAGCTGACTAATTTCCTTTTGAGTTTTAGTGGTTGCCGGAATGCAAGAATGGGAGGTTTGGGAAAGATTTCTTTTAATGTCGCATCCTCTATCAGCATGGGTTGCAGATCTTTGATTATTTTTCGTATACCCTCTAGGGTAGGGTTGTATGTGGTCACTAGGGGGGAGAAGGGGATGGAGTGATGGGGGTTTGAGGGAAGGGGGGGAGGGAATGGCGGGACACACACCCAGACACACCCTCACAAGGACACGCACATATAGGGCAGGGGCAGTGTCAGAGCAGCCAGCAACAGATTTCAAAGCAGCGAAAGAGTGAAGCATGAGAGAACAGTAAGAACAGGATGGGTAGGAAGGTTTCCTTGATAAATAAACACACTATTTGTATTTAGTGGCCCTTTTTATGATGTTACCAAGTACCTTTTTATTCCTGTACTCATTGCTTTCCTTAAAGTTAATGTAGCCCTCTTTCCCCCACCCTAAGTGAGATTGGGGTGGGTAGGTATATCTGACTACTTATCAGTGTGGTGCGGTACCTGTTTGGCAACCAGGAGAGCTGAGCTTCCGCCACGGGGAACCTGGGGTATATACTTACACTCGGTGCAGCGCCACCACTGATGAGGGTGCCCAATGTGGTGGGAGTGTGCCCTCACCAGAACAACCATACAGTAAATACACAACGTGTGAATAAACAGTATTTACTGAGCATGAACTGTAACTTCAATGACACTCTCTTTGCATAACATCAATACAGCATATGAATAACAGTGCATCACCCTGAATGCATACCATCCCCTCACCCACATGTCCATCATCACATCACCCTCAGTCCCTTTGATAATGATGTGCTTTATCCCTTGAGTGTCCACAACAGCAAGGTGAATGTGAGTGTGAGTGATAGCACTTCCCTGTGTTGTGGCCCGGTGGTGCACTTATTATACTACCTCCCTGATCACTGCTCCTGATCAGGATAATCCTTGGAACTCAGCAACACCGCACAATGATCCCACGCCGCATTGCGCTGCTCTCTGCAGGAATGGATACACACACTGACTCCACAGGGGAGGGTTCCCCAGCCGGAATGATCCTTTACCACAGTCTCTGCTATGAAGTCAGGCACCCTTCCTGCTACACGCTGTACTGACAGTCAGGCACTGTCATGCAGCATTCCTCTTTCTCTCTGAGTATGGTGAAGGAGTCCCTGTCTTAAGGCCGTCCCTATAACATACAGTATCCTCTAGTGTCTCAGGGGACTAACTGGGCCCTGGGGGTATACCTCTACCCTAGCCCCTGCATGCAGAAGATCTCTTACTGTAGATTCTGTCTGATCCCAGACTCTAGCAGCTCACCACGTGCAACTGGCACTGGTGATATTTAACACACTGTATAACTTGGAAAGCAACCCCCCTTCTTCCTATGAGGGGCCTTTCACTGACACAGTCAAAGCTAACTTCTGAGGCTGCACTCAAAGCCACACTGTCTCTTCTTGTCAGAGCACACAGCACTGCAGCTGTGTCACTGACAAGACTTACACTCACCTAAGGGCAGGGTCCCTACCTAAGGGGCCTTCCCTATGACTTACCCACTAACCTAGTGGGAAGTGGGACCTACATGGGGCCTGGGGGTAACCTGGCCTAGTGTAAGAGCCACTTGCTCCTTACACACTTCCTCCCCCTTCCTGGTCCCAGCTCCAACTGACTAGCGTGGTCTCTGCAACATTGTATCCTTCTCCAACAGGAGAAGCTGCAAACTCTATTTGCTGGCTGGATGCACATGATGTGGGTGAAAGGGCAGTCCCCAGAGGCTGCTTGGAATTGTAGTCCACTCAGGACATCTTTAACATTAGGGCTGCATGCGCTATGTCTGCCGCGCCTATGCAACCCCGTAATGGCCGCCACTATGCTTAACTGCGCCTGCGCGACCTTAGGGAGTCCCTGCACTACAGAGAACCATTTCTGCCCCTTCGCGCTCACTATATTGGCCGCTGTATCGCGTCTGCGCATGCGCAAGCCTCTGCGCCCGTGCAGACATAACAAGGATGGCGGCGCCATGCCAAAGACACCACCGACAGATGCTCTCGCCCCCGCAACTGCCTTCTCACTGGGGAACCTGGGAGCCAAAGGGGACATGGCTACATAAGAAGAACATGTTCTAAAATAATCTCATATCCTGCTTTTGATACCAGAGAGAGACACACACAGACAAACACACAGCAAGAGAGAGAGAGAGAGAGACACAGACACAGACACACACACACACACACACACACACACAGACACACACAAAGACACACACAAAGACACACACACACACGCAGACACACACACAGACACAGACACACACACAGACACAGAAAGAGAGAGAGACACACACACATACAGACACAGAGAGAGACACAGACAGAGAGAGAGAGAGAGAGAGAGAGAGAGAGAGAGAGAGAGAGAGAGACACACACAGACACACAGAGAGAGAGACAGACAAACAGACACACACACACAGACAGACAGACAAACACACACACACATACACATACAGAGACACACACAGAGAGAAACACACACACAGACACAGAGATAAGGAGAGAGAGAGGGACAGACACACAGCCACACACACACACGCAAACACAGCTACTGTACCTCTGCAGTCCTGCAGTTCACACAGGGAATCGGGAGAGGGAGGGGGGGACTTCTGGGCAATTTGAAACCTGGCAGGCATCTCCGATCTCTTTGGACCTCATGGAGGGGGTAGGGGAGGAGGGCGGCATGATCTCATCCATGCTGTTTCTGCAGACTGTGAAGATCCCCTACCGGCATCTCATGCAGCGCCTCCTAGCTGATTTAATGAAAAAATTAGTACATCGATTCTAAGGCGCAACCCTATTTCAGCCATGTGAAAATGGGAAAAAATGCTTTGACAAATTGTAGTGAATTAATGCCAACATAATAGACAATTTGTCAGGGTCACAAAATCATTGGTTGACTGACCTTGAGTCAATTAATCATGAAAAGCATGAAATTAAGAGTAAGTTACATGAAGTAAATCTTTAAACAAATTTCATGATATAAAAATCATGCCATTAATATTAAAAAGAAATCTCAGCAGCGCCTCCAAGTGTCTCCCTGTTTCCTTTTAACATAAAAGGTCTACTGGTGCTAGCTTTACCTGCTGGCTCACAGAGATCTGAGCCTTCGCTACTGGGAGCATGGGGCAACAATTTAAGTACTGGACACATCTCCACCTGCCCAGGATCCCAATAATATGAGATAACCCCAAACAGGAAACAGTGACAACAGCTCATATCTTAAGTTGATAAACTTTACTGTATATGTCACACAGATTAAACAGAAATACAATTCCACTATTAACCGTAACCATCCCTTGCAGTATAGAGGAATGACCCACCACCGTGTATTCCCACACCGTGTCCAATGTACCAACTAGCCTCTTGGTCTCTCAACCCCAGAGTGTCCCCAAGGAACGCACCCCCCCACCCCAAGGCGTGATCAACGGCTGGATGTTACCGGTATGTTGGTGCACTTATGGAAATACCTGCCGGGTGCTCCACCATCCGACACACTGACACTTCAAAAAGGATCTCCCGATCCAAAGAAGCCTCCCATGATGAGTTCCCACCCCAGGGGATGACTCCAGCGTGCCTTGACGTCCATCCAGTAGTCTGGTCCCAGACTAGGAATATCAGATTGCTCAGCTTCAGCAGCTTTGTCCATGACTGTTTCTGAATACTAAAGGCAAGGTCCCTACACAAAGGGCTGTCCCTACAGCAACCACAAGCTGGAGGTGACACAGGGCCTTAACTGGGGCCTACGGATATACTGACCTCCTCCCCTCTGTTGCTCCCAGGATCAACTGCCTCACGCTTGCAGCGTTCCAAACTGTTACAACTGCCTCCAGCAGAATCCTGTCGCGCGATTGGCTGCCATGCATCACATGTCTCAGGCTCCTCAGGCTCATGGGACTTGTAGTTCAATGCTAAACCTGTCTCTATGGGCCGCCGCTTGCACCCTGCCATTGCGCCTGTGCAACCTGACATGGCCGCCGCCCTGTCACGAACCTTGTGCAAGATGGTGGCGCCCTGCTACGGAAGCCGCCGGCGACGTGATATCCCCAGATGCAGCCGCTTCTCTTCCCCCAGCTGCCCTGCACTTCATTCTCCCCACCAGAGCCCAAGGGGAATCCCCGACCGCCCCGGATGTTAGTACCAAAAAAGCTAAAGGCAATAACCCAGAGGGAAACCTGGCTACATAAGTATTATAGTTTAACATTTAAGCAGTTATATGTACTGTATGTGCGCCATTCACATGTAAGTAGAAAGATGTGACTTTGTGGAAGAGCACAGCTTTGTATTCAAATAAAGAATATATAATGCAAACTTAATTGAAATGGATTTAGCCCTTTGAGTGCTGGAGGGCTACACAGAATCAGAATGCCACAGCTGCTCAAGCAGTTTACAATCACATGACAGCTTTTCGGGAGCAATCACGTGATTGCGACATAACTGAAGAGTCCTTCTCTTCCATTCCTCCACCTGTCAGATTGTGTTCTACAAATAGAATATGAATATGACATATCT
Organism: Ascaphus truei; assembly: GCA_036426205.1. Classification (NCBI taxonomy): domain Eukaryota; kingdom Metazoa; phylum Chordata; class Amphibia; order Anura; family Ascaphidae; genus Ascaphus; species Ascaphus truei. Next base: position 31,858 of record WSYH01002409.1, read on the forward strand.
ATAACATCATGGGGCTGCTAGAGGGCAAGACCCGATAATGTAGTACCTGTAGCTATGTCAAACAATGACCAAAGGGATCATAGCACACTCTTTAAAAAGAAAAACAAATAATGAAGGATTTACAGCAATTGTATCGCCTAACTACTTAAAGGTGCAGTTCTCACTACCCTTTTTTTTTGCCCTTCCTCCATTTTTTTTTTAAAATAGATGAGAACCAAGGGGTCTCTGGTGCAGAACCACATTATTTAAGCTCCAGTGACCCCCTGTTTTTTTTATTACTGGGAAAGTCCTGCTGGTAACTGTGACGGTAGAGGGTAACCAGGCTCTCAAATAAAGGTTAAACCCGGTTTTGGTTACCCCTGATCCGAGTATAATGGTTCAAGAGAGTTAGCTCTTGAACCCAGTAACATTGTATTTTTCAACGCATCATGTAATAAAAGTCATTTGTTGAGTTTTTACCTTTCCGGGCAATTCAGCAAGCAGGGATTGCTAGGGGATGAGTTTCAAGGGTGATTTTCCAGAGGAATTGTTGTCAGATTGAAAGTGTGTCAGAATCAGAATCAGAATGTGCCTAGGTTGGGGTCCGGAGTTGTCGGTTCCCCTAAAAATGTACCTGGGGATCATGCCTGATTCCCGGATACATGTAGGCATATTGTCCTGGCAATATCTCCCCTTGAAAATGCAAGCGCGACTCACCACTAGGGTACCATGCTTCAGCATAACCCAGAAAGGGGCACATGGATGAAAAGTGTCCCTGTAGCTGAGGGGATCCCTAGGTTAAAGGGGGTATCAAAGTTAGTGCCCAGGTATCCTAGAACCTTTATTTGGTTTGTGGGTGCTCCAACTGCAGATTAGGGTTTGGAGGGACTCACAGAGTCCAGACTAAAGGGGTCATGCAGTAAGCAGCGGAAAGGCACTTCTCACCCGTTTCACACCAAAAATGCCTACCCCTATTCAGTAAGGGGCGAAAAAGTGGCGAGAAACAAAGAAAACGCCAATGTGTTTGGCGTTTTTGTTTTTTTTTGCCATTGGCGAGGCGAGAAGGCACTTTTCGCCTCAAATAGACATTTTTTTTGCCACGCTCAATTCTAGTAGTGGCAAGTAGCTTTGCGCCGCTATTCGCCACTCTAGAATGGCGTTTTTATGCCGAATCCAGCACGGCACAAAAAGTAGGCAAGTTGATGGTTAGAGACTGCGGATGAGCGGCAGGTCTGGCCTTTTTCCTGGCTGGGATTGATGCCAGGGGTCTCCTGAGCTGATACCATTAATACCAGCACCGGAGCCCCCCGGCATGCATCCGAGGCAGGAAACATGCATTTAAAGCCCAATTCATTATCCTTAGTGGTTAATCGCTAAGGCAATGAAGGGGTTAAGCCACCATGCCAGCTTTATTGTGGGTAGCGGGGGTGGGTGAAGGGGGTATTTGGCCCTTGGTGGTTGTTTAGGGCTTGCGGGGGGGTTGCGGGTGCGCTTAACCCCTTCACGACCGTAGCGGTTAATACCACTACGGTCATGAAGGGGTTAAACCCTCCCGCTACCCACCCACAAGCCCTAAACAAACCACCGTTGGGGCTAATACCCACTTCACCCACCCCTGCTACCCACAATAAAAATAAAACACACATAACAGCCCCACACTAAATAAATAAATAAATAAATAAATATATATATAAATAAACAACCCCAACAACACTTATACCCCCCTAACATACAGTATAGTAATGGGCACAACTACTATTATCCACAAATGGATAATAGTGAATGTGCCCATTTAAAATACATAAAGAACAATAAATACATTAAATACATATAGCACTCACCCTTGTCCGGCTGCCACGATGAAGGCCATCCTCATCTTCATCATGCTAATGCCCCATCCGCTTCTGCAAAACACAAACAAGAATAATAACATCCAATGTAATGTCCCCTAACCCTTTAAACACCATAGCTGTTATTAACCGCTACAGTCATTAAGGGGTTAACCCACCCTCACCCACCACTCGGGAGTACTACGTACCCTCCGCCACTAAACCCCCACCCCGTAAGGCCTAACCACCCTCACCCACTACCCACAAGGGAGACCTACCCACATACCCTTGGGGCCAATACCCCTCCCCCCACCCTAAAACATACAGTACAATAATGTGCCAAATAACTATTATCCAGATAGGGATAATACATTATTTGGCCATTATTAAACACATTAACTAGCATAGTAAAATAAAGAAAATTTTACTGACCTCATCAATAAGATGGCCCCGTCGCCAGCATAATCCTTGTGGTCCGTTGCCAAAATAATACATAGCCAATACATTGCAATGACATTCATATATCAATGAACCCCTTAATCACCTTATCGAATACTAACCGCAAAGGTAATTAAGGGATTAAGCCATCCTGCCCACATACCCACCCTTCACACATTCCTTTGTACAGTAACTTCATCATGAAAAAAATAAATAAATAAAAGAAATTAAACATTATATATATATATATATATATATATATATATATATATATATATATATATATAATATATTATATATATATATGTATGATGATCCAATATACAAATAAATGTCCAGTGGCTTCATCATGAAAAAATAATAATAATAAAAATAAACAAAAAAATTATATATATATATATAATAAATATATATATATATTATATATATATAACACACACATAGTTGAATACCGCATCAAACAACCAAAAATAAAAATGTATAAATATACAAATAAATGTCCAGTGCTTCATCATGAAAAAATATTTAATATAATAAACAAAAAAATTATATATATATATATAACATACACATAGTTGATACCGCATCAAACAACCAAAGATAAATGCACTGTCTACCCATAGCAGAAATAACTAAAATAACAGTAAATAATGTCTACTAGGCTGTGCTAGAGGAATAGATTAAATATGTAAACACAGAAAAAAAAAGAAACCTCTCAACAGCACCTCAGACAATGATGCAAGAAATAATAATAATAAATTTATTGAGTCAAAATATAAAGAAAACAAAAAACAGCTGACTGAAAACCTGGCTAATTGACTCGAAAAAATATAAAAAAAAAAAAAAATTAAATCAGAGGGACTATATCATGAACATAAACCTCAATGAATAGAACCACTATGGGGACCAGGTACCCATAGTGATTCACAACCGGCCGGTCATAAAGGGTATGGACATAACACAAAAAAAAAGAATATAACAACAAACTATGCTAGTGTATAGGGCTAAATAATGAAAATACCTAACTATTTGAAATAATTTTGGCTATGCTGCTATGCATAGATGTGTGTTGAATGTATTTTATAATTAGATAGATGTAATTTTTGGGCTTGTATGCTGTACTTGAGGTCATGGTGAGGCTTGCTTTTGTATATTTATTTTGTGTGTGTCCTATTTTGTATGATGGTAACTTGTTCTCTTTAACGGTTGCTATAGTTTTTGTGTAATTGGTATTGATGCTATTTTAATTGTTTGAGATGTAATTAATGTATTATTTATTTATTTATAAAATCTTTCCAGGAAGTTATACATGAGAGTTACCCTCTCGTTTTCAAGTATGTCCTGGGCACATATAGACAATAACATGGTTACAAATACATTTACATAAATGAACAGGGTATACATTATAGACAAGACATTGCATGCACAGTTAAAGAAATATATATTATGGGGGTATGAAACAGTTGCAGACCAGATTAAAATTGAGAAAGCCTTAGATTTGAAAGAACTTAACTGGTGGTGGATGTGGAGTATCTGGTAGGTTGTTCAGTTTGGGGTGCACGGTAGGAGAAGGAGGGAACGTCCGGATACTTTGTTGAGCCTTGGGACCATGAAAAGTCTTTTGGAGTCTGATCTCAGGTGATAAGTGCTGCAAGTGGTAGGGTTAGGAGCTTGTTCGATAGCTGGGTAGCTTGCCCATGAAGAATTTAAAGGCAAGACAGGAAAGGTGAACTTTGGTCGCTAGACTCTAGTGATAACCAATCTAGTTCTTTGAGCATTTCTCAGTGATTGTGTGTTGTAGTTGCATTGGAGAACAAAACGACAAATGGAATTGTAGAGAGTGTCAAGTTTGCCAAGGTGGGTTTGAGGTGCCGACCATATACTATGTCTCCATAGTCAATAATTGCCATTAGCCTCTGCTGTGCGTAACGCTTCTGACCAGAGACTTAGGGAGGATTTGTTCCTGTAAAGTACCCCTAGTTTGGCATAGGTCTTGGTTGTTAGGGTATCAATGTGCATTCCGAATGTTAAGTGGGAGTCAAACCATAAGCCCAGGTATTGTATGCAAATTGATTGATGGTGACTTTATTGCATTACATAGTATTCTTCTTTTGATGTTATGCCATTTTCTTTGGAATATTGTATTGTTAACATTGATTTGCAGCGTCTACATGTTGCTTAAATTTTATGCATCATGTATACAATGTAAATGAAATGTTTTGAGTGGTATTTGAGGCTTTTGATTGGCATTTGATGCTTTTGATTAGATGATTACATTTGATTTGTTTAGGAAATAGCATTGTATTTCATTGTGGATGTTATGGAAAGTGGTATTTTTATTAACAGTTTTTTGTTAACCTAGACATTTATTTGTATATTGTATCATCATGTATATATTATATATATATATATATATATATATTATATATATTATATATATATATAATTATATAATATATATATCATCAAAATAAAAAATAATAGATGATCACGTTCTGTGGCAACGAAATCTTTTATTTTGTGCGAGCTTTCGAGATACCCTGATCTCTTCTTTCCGCGATGTTACAATGAATGAAGCAAGGATAACTTAAAAACAGTGTCTCTTGGAATGTTATCTGTGCTGTTCCTTCCCCCGTGTGGTGTGTTTTATGGCTAGAGGTGTCAAAGGGTAACTGAAAGCAAGTGAAGAAAGAGTGTGTATGGTATCAGTGTGAATTATATATATATATATATATATATATATATATATATATATATATATAATGTTTAATTTCTTTTATTTATTTATTTTTTTCATGATGAAGCCACTGTACAAAGGAATGTGTGAAGGGTGGGTATGTGGCCAGGATGGCTTAACCCCTTAATTACCTTTGCGGTTAGTATCCGATAAGGTGATTAAGGGGTTCATTGATATGTGAATGTCATTGCAATGTATTGGCTATGTATTATTTTGGCAGTGGACGACAAGGAGGATGCTGGCGACGGGGCCTTCTTATTGATGAGGTCAGTAGAAGTTTCTTTATTTTACTATGCTAGTTAATGTGTTTAATAATGGCCAAATAATCTATTATCCCTATCTGGATAATAGTTATTTGGCACATTATTATACTGTATGTGTTGGGGTGGGGGGAGGGGTATTGGCCCCAAGGGTATGTGGGTAGGCCTCCCTTGTGGGTAGTGGGTGAGGGTAGTTAGGCCTCACGGGGTGGGGAATTAGTGGTGGAGGGTATGTAGTACTCCCGAGTGGTGGGTGAGGGAGGGTTAACCGCTTAATGACTGTAGTGGTTAATAACCGCTATGATGATTAAGGGGTTAGGGGACATTACATTGGATGTTTTTATTCTTGTTTGTGTTTTGCAGAAGCGGATGGGGCATTAGCAGGATAAAGATGAGGATGGCCTTCACCGTGGCAGCCGGACATGGGTGAGTGCTATATGTATTTATTGCTGTTTATGTATTTTAAATGGGCACATTCACTATTATCCATTTGTGGATAATAGTAATTTTGCCCATTACTGTATTGTATGTTGTGTATTGCAATGTATATTGGGGGCAATTGTCCCCAAAAACATGCTATTATGCTTAACCCTTTCATTGCCTTAGTGGCTATCCGCTATGGTAATGAAGCAGCATTAATGTATTTAAATAATATTGTGCGTGAGCTGGGGGTCCCCTGAGCTGAACTGCGTTTATTTGTGGCTCAGGGACCCCCTGCTTCCCGAGTTACAGGCCCCGGTTTGGGGCATCGGTTACAGTGTCGACACCATCTTTATAGTGGGCACATAGCGTATGGGATGCTATAAAGATGGCGGCGACACTGCCCACCCGTTGAAACATACCAGGGCCTGTAACTCGGGAAGCAGGGGATCCCTGGTCCAAAAAGCAATGCGGTTCAGCTCAGCGGACCCCCTGCTCACTGTACACTATTATTAAAAATATATTCATGCTGCTTCGTTACCATAGCAGATAGCCACAAAGGTAAGGAATGATTGTTTATTGATATGTGTGTTTTATTCATACTGTAGATGTGCAGAGGGTCTCTGGAGCTGAACCGCTTTTGTTTTAGGTCCGGGGACCCCCTGCATCCCGAGATACAGGCCACTTTAGGGGGTGCCGGTATCCCTCTGCTTTGTTTACATTCCGCGGTCACGTGATCGGAACATTTAAATGCAGAGGGATCCCGGCACCTCATAAAAGGGCCTTTATCTCGGGAAGCAGGGGGTCCCCCGACCTGAAACCAATGCGGTTCAGCTCCAGAGACCCCCTGCACATGTACACTATGAATAAAAATGGTTTATAAAATAATTTTTAATGTGCCGATGTTTGCGCAGGGAGAACGGCGGATCTCTCTCTGCTGCAGACATATCTCGGCAGGGGACGGCTTCTCGGCAGCTTCTCGCCAGGCAGCGATCTCGCCACAGGTTACTCGCCATTTTATCAAATGGTGGTGGCGCATTCATTCGCCAGGGATTCTGCCCTTCTAGCATACAGCGAGTTTAACACGCCAAATACATGGCTAATTGCAAAACTGGCTAATGCATTTTTCCGCTGCTTAGTGCATAGACCCCTAAGTCTCAGAAGATAGTGTATGGGGGATATGGCTGATAGGTATAATAGTGCATATTTTCTATTCTATTCCCTACACCCAGAGACTTTGGAGTATATTAAACTGTATTTTATTAATATACTGTACTGTCATGTATTGTAATGTGCTGGGGACTTTTGGAATCGATGTCCAGGCTGTCTGCTGGACATCGGAGTTCAAAGTAGCCTGAGGATGCCAGAGCTGTAAAAAGCATTTCGGTGGCAGGGAAGTGCTCAAGTACCCAGGTCCGGGGAACAATGGCAGTTGTCCGGTCTGCCATTTACTCTGCCAGACCTACTGGAGCCTGACCCAGCAGGTGGCATTGAGATAGCCAGGTACAGGGGTGGCAAAACTTGCACATGTCCCTTGACAATTTCATATTTCCTGCTGACCCAGCTTTTCATACCACCTTGGCTATGATTGGCTGCTGAGAAAGTTCCCATGTGATGTATGGCTGCTGAGATTCATGAATGAAACTCAGAACACTATAAGAAATGTCTGAGCCAAAGAGATTTGAGATTCCCAGTAGAAAGAGCGCGGGCAGGCTTTTCAAAGATACTCTTGCGCAAATAGCAGAGCAACAGGCTTTGATTTCAAGCCAGGAAAGCCTGCATGCCAGATTCTAAGTCCAAATTTTAGCGGCCAAGTTTTCAAAATCGAATGATTGGATTTGAGGCTAGTTTGAGTTACATGAGTTTTTGGATAACTCGCTGTCAAGAAAGTCCATGTTCTCAGAAGAGAAGGGAGTGATGGTATGTGGAACTTAACGCCGATTCCGGTACCAGGAGATTCTGGGCTAGATCCCGGTCAAGGCAAATTTCTTATTTAGAGTTCCCTGCACCTTGGAAAGTCTAGTTTTTACCCCAGTCCCAAACTAAATGTGTATTTTTGTCTGTATTTTGTATTACATTGTGTGTAAGTGAATTTGTGTGAATAAACTTCAATTTATTTACTTACCTTGTTTTGCTCAGTGAATGATCCCAGTTAAAAAGGTGTAAATTGCCTGGTCTCCCGTTACAGTAACATCTCCTCCAGGGGAAAGCAAACAGTGTTTAAATATTACACAGGTCAATAGGAAACTGCAACATCATTTGTGGTGGCCTACTATTAGCCTGAATGAATCAGCGTATTTAAATATCAAGTGACACCTTTCCCGGTATGTATCTTAGGATCCAGGGGGTCCCCGTTGCAGAAATTAACATGGTTCAGGTGGGGTAACTCACTGCTTCACATCTATGTTCAAAGGAGGGAGGGGCAGGAAAAGGAGCATTGCTTCTTTACATTGCAGAAAAAAAGTATCAGGTGCAATATGATAATTGTGATAGCTTAATATTTTTTTTTTTGTTTATTTTTTCAGAGGGTAATGTACAGCGTAGCATATCACAACAAACTGATACAGAAGTCATTAGTTAGTTTTGAACAAATTAACCATAGTAGAGCTTCCGCACAACCTGTTAGGATCCAGGAGTATCAAGCCCTCCTCTCTGTCCGGAGGGGGGGGGGTCAGTCTATGGATCTGCACCCGTCTCTCCTTTGAAGAGGAGAAAGGATAGTTGAAAGGAGGAAAGGAAGAAAGAGGGGAGCGAGTGAGGGGGGGGAGGGATTGTGGGGGGAGGAGTGGAGTGGTATGGAGCGGAATATGAGAGGGCCGCCCCTGGCCCGACATCCACCGAGCACTAGACAGAGTTTGAGAATTCTATGGGGGTTTAATCAAATGGCCAAGCTTCCCAGGTTTTGTTGAATTTGTCTAGTTGTTGATTTAATCGGGCTGATAGGATTTCCATCAAACGGACTTCCCTGATTCTGGTGAGGACCATCTCCCTGTTGGGTGGTCTAGTTTTTTTCCATTTTGCCACTATTGAGCGGCGAGCTGCCGTTAGTACAAAGGCGTTTATTTTTTGATCTGAGGAGGGAGGCCTTCAATAGGCTTACCCAACAGAAATGACACCGGATCCAGTGGGAACTCCACCTCACTTATCTCCTCCACCATGGATCGGATCATATCCCAAAAAGGGCCTAACATGGGACAGGTCCAGAGTATGTGTACCAGGTCTCCCTGCTGGCTGCATCCCCTCCAACAGAGGTCGGACATGCCAGGGAAGGCCAGGCTCAGCCTACTCGGGGTGAGGTACCAGTGGAATAAAATGTTGTATAAACTTTCCTTGGTGGTGGTACAAATTGAGGTGTTGGATGCGGCCTCCCAGATATCCTCCCAGTCTTCTCTATCCATTTCTATATTGAGGTCTGCAGTCCACTTAAGCATATAGCTATGGTTGACGGGTATCCGGGCACATGCTAGTCCCATTTAAATCCCAGAGATCAGACCCTTCCGATATGCTCCTACTGCACATACAGTATCTTTTCAAAGTTTGAGGGGCTTTCAAACTTGGAGTTGTGGGAGATCGTTGTTAAAAGTGTCTAATCTGGAGGAAAGTGAATAGGGGGAGACCCCCGGGGGCATATTTCTCCTGTGCTTCGGAGAATTTCATAGGCCGTACTTTGATTAGCAGATCGGACGCTTTTGTTATATTGGTTGCTTTGAACAGTCTGAAGTCCCTAGGATCACAACCCGGGGGGAAGTCCAGATTGCCAAACAGGGGGGTCAGAATTGAAGGGGAAGATGATAAGCCAACTTTAGTTCTTGTTTTTGACCATATACCCCATGTACATCTCATTGCTCCCAGGCCCATCCTGCCCGGCGTTGTCTCCTGCCCCCCTCTCTCCCCCCGCCCACAAAAGGGAAGGGAGGGAGAGGGGAGAGATGTAGGAGGCTTCAATCTCCAACCAGCTACAAGATGCTGGATCATTATTCCATGTGGCCGCCTGTTTTAGGTGGGCTGCATGGTAGTATTTGGAAATATCTGGTACTCCCAGACCTCCACTCTCTCTTGGTGCCATCATAACCGATCGTGCCACTCTTGGCTTTTTCCCATTCCAGATAAATTGGAGTATATTATTTTGGATATTTTTGAGATCAGCTCCTGGGACCTGGACTGGGAGTGTTTGGAATAAATACAGAATTCTGGGGAGGACATTCATTTTTACTGAAGCAACTCTGCCCAGCCAGGAGATATGGTGTTTATTCCAGCTCTGTAGGTGTCATTTAATTTTAGCAAATAGAGGGGGGAAGTTATGCTTAAACAATATCTCATATGAGTTCGTAATTTTAATTCCGAGGTATCGAATATAGGAGGAGTTCCATTTATAGCTGAAATTAATTTGTAATAGTTTTACCTCGGCTGGTATCAGGGATAAATTTAGGGCTTCAGATTTGTAATTATTGATTTGTATCCGGACACCTGGCTGAATTTTTTTAATTGTGATTGAAGGTTGGGGAGGGACATCAAGGGTTCCGCCAGAGACAATATTACATTGTCGGCGAACAGGGATATCTTGTATTCCTCTTGACTTTTTTTGATTCCCTTTATATTGATATCTTTTCGGATGGTGGCCGCCAGGGGCTCTATGGATAAGGCAAAGAGGAGAGGGGACAAGGGGCAGCCCTATCTCATACCATTTTTATTATTACAGAACTTGAACCTCCGCCCGGGAGCTTTACCAATGCAGACGGGTTTTTATACAGAGCTCTGATTCCCTCGAGGAAAGGACCTCGGAAGCCAAATTTGATCAGAGTGTGATCTAAAAAGTCCCATCTAAGTCTGTAAAATGCTTTATCAGCATAGAGGCTCAAAATAAAGGCCTTTGTTTTAGAGAGATGTACATGGTCGATGATGTTTATAATTTTTCGTGTGTTGTCCGACGCTTGTCTACCCATGACAAAGCCGACCTGGTCATTGTGAATCAAGCTTGGGATTATTGGATTTAGTCTATTGGCCAAAATTTTGCTGTATATTTTCAGGTCCGAATTAAGAAGGGAGATCGGTCTGTAGCTGCCGCAGTTTAGTGGATCCTTACCCTCTTTATGAATTATTGCTAGGTTCGCTAGGGACATTGAGGGAGGAATATCTTCCCCTTTCATGAAGGAGTTGAAAACTTCTACTAGGTGTGGGATCAGCACTGCCTTAAATTTCTTGTAAAAAAGATTAGAGAAACCATCGGGTCCTGGGGTCTTGTTTGTTTTTAATTGTGTTAGTACTTCCAGTATTTCACCAGTGTTTATTTCCTCATTTAATTTTAGGGCGGTTTCTTCTGAGAGGGCCGGTAGGCTGCATTCCTCTAGATATTTTGTGATAGCCGTCAACCCGGACTTCGTGTTCTTGAGGGGGTTCAGGTTATAAAGTTTAGTATAGTAGTCTACAAATTCTTGGGCAATTTCGCTCTCTTTGAGTGTTTTGGAGCCGGATTTCGTCCGAATTGCAGTAATTTGGGATTTAACCCTAAGATCTCTTAATTTATTGGCCAATATCCGGTCAGCCTTATTGCCCTTGTCATAATATCTCTGTTTTGTCCACCTCTTCGTCCGCTCTATCTCATCAAGTTGGACAGCTTTTAATTCCATCCTCGCTATGTTAAGTTTTTTGTATAGCTGTTTTGTCGGCTTGTTTTTGTGTTCAGATTCTAGCGATCAAATCTTTTCTGACAATTCTTTATATATCCTCTCCTTTTTTTTCTTTTGGAATGATGCGATGGAAATGAGGGAGCCTCAGATTGTTGCCTTATGGGCCTCCCAAAGCGTTGCTGTAGAACTTACTGAGCCCTTGTTCAAAACAAAATACTCTGAGATTTTTTGTGATACCGAATTTATTACCTCTGGAGAGTTTAGCAGAGAATCATTTAGTTTCCATTGGTGGCGGGTTTTCTTAAAGAAAGGCAAAGAGAGCGACAAGTCAATGAGGGGCATGGTCGGACCAGGATATCAGGCCAATATTAGACTGGGAGGATGCCTGGAAGGCCTCTTTGGTACCTAGAAAGAAATCAATCCTCGAGTAGGACTGATGGGGGGTGGAGAAGAATGTGTAGTCTCTCTGTCCCTCATGCTGTAACCTCCAGATGTCAAACAAGGAAAAGTCCCTGAGAAAATCTTTAAGGTTTTTAGCATTAGTGAGGGTGGACTTCGGTGGTGCTGTGCCCTGTGTGCTGGCTCTTTCAAGATCTGGCGAGTTTACCATATTAAAGTCTCCTGCCAGGATAAGTGGTGTATATCTTGTTTTACTCACTTTTTCGAGGATCGATCTGAGGAAGGGTATTTGTCCTTCATTGGGCGCATAGATTTTCACTAGGGTGATTGGCGATCCTGCAAGAGAACCTGAAAGTATTAAATATCTTCCCTCTGGATCTGCACTGGACGATTCAAGAGTAAATGGGGTATTGATTGTGATGAAACAAAATAGCAACACCTCGTTTTTTTAAATCTACAAGAGGCAAAAAATGCCTGCGGGTATATATTGCTGAACGTATTGGGCGGCGTTGAGGTGTTGAAATGTGTCTCCTGTAGGAAGATGATGTCCCATTTTAGTTTATTTATCTCCTGCAGGGCCAATCTACGCTTCGGTACTGAGTTAATCCCCTTTACATTAATCAATACTAATTTTATATCTTGAGCGAGAGACATATTTTTGTCTGACTCTTCTTAACCAGGTTAGCGACTACTTTCCCAAGGCAGTCAATCCTCTCTTTTCTTTGGGGGAGAAACCCACTGCACTTCGGCTTTCCGGCACCAATGTCCTCCCAGGGCGGAGCCGCCAGGGGGGTAGAGGGTTCCTCGTGGGGGGAAGGGGTGTGGGACAGGGGGGGAGAAGGGGGGAGATAGTAAGAAGGGAAAAGTAGGAAGTAGATGGGCTATGGAATAGCCCTAGACTAAACTCCTTCATTGCCCTAATGTCGAAGGATGTGGGCATAAGGGCCTTGGAGATCTTCTCGTTCGAACAGACACCGGCACTCCAAGGGGGAAAGCCGAGCCCCCTCTTCCATATAGTCTGGCCAGACCCAGACACCCAATTATATACATATAAAGCATAATTGTGGATGTGTTAAACCTAAACATAACATTTATATGCTATAAACCACCAAATATCTGTGAGATTGAGGAAGCTAAAATACTTTTGCAAATGGAAAAGGCATCAAAACTGGGTCATGTTTGCATAATGGCGGATTTTAATTATCCAGACATAGACTGGGGCAATGAGATTAGCGTTACAACAAAAGGAAACATGTTTTTGGGGGTGCTTAATGACAATTATATGACCCAAATTATTGAGGAACCAACCAGGAGAGGGGCAATACTGAATTTGGTCATATCAAACAATGTAGAAGTAATAACACATATTCAAGTCCTGGAACATTTGGGTAACAGTGATCATAACATGGTCTTATTTGAAATAAATTATCAAAAAATAGATTTCTTGAGTTCAACAAAGACCTTAAATTTTAGTAAGGCATATTTTAATAAACTGAGGTCTAATCTAGTAGTAATACAATGGGATGATGTTTTTGCAGGGAAAATGTAGAAGATAAATGGTCAGTCTTTAAAACATTGTTAGAAAAGCACACTTATCAGTGTATACCCTTGGGTAATAAGTATAAAAGAAATAAGTAAAAACCAATGTGGCTAAATAAACAGGTAGGGGAGGAAATGGACAAGAAGAGGAAGGCGTTTAGATTCTTTAAGTCAGAAGGGATGGAGTCATAGTATCAGAATTATAAGGAATGTAACAAAAATTGCAAAAGGGCAATCAAATTAGCAAAAATGGATAATGAAAAAAGGATTGCAATAGAAAGTAAGGTCAACCCTAAAAAGTTCTTTAAGTACCTTAATAACAAAAAAATGAGAAAAGAAAATATAGGTCCCTTTTAGTGTGAGATAGGTAGGCAGATTATTGGAGATAAGGAAAAAGCTGAGGTATTAAACTAATTCTTTGCCTCTGTGTTTTACCAGGGAAGAATCAAGTTCAATAGTAGTGGCGCAGGAGGAAGCCACAACCTCCATATTAAGGAACAATTGGTTAACTGAGGAATAAGTTCAAAAGCGACTTGAAAAATTTAAAGTAAATAAGGCACCTGGCCCCGATGGCATACATCCAAGAGTTCTCAAGGAGTTAAGCTCAGTAATAGCCAAACCATTATATTTAATTTTCAAGGACTCCATTTCCACAGGCTCAGTACCACAAGATTGGTGTACAGCAGATGTAGTGCCTATTTTTAAAAAGGGAGCTAGATCACAACCGGAAAATTACAGACCTGTAAGCCTGACTTCAATAGTAGAGAAACTACTTGAAGGTTTAATACGGGATAACATTCAGGAATACTTAATGGAAAACAAAATTATTAGTAATAGTCAGCATGGATTTATGAAGGATAGATCTTGCCAAACTAACCTTATTTGTTTCTTTGAGGAGGTAAGTAGGAATTTAGACCAGGGTAATGCAGTTGATGTGGTCTACTTAGATTTTGCAAAGGCTTTTGATACGGTTTCACACAAGAGGTTGGTGTACAAAATAAAGAAAATTGGACTCAGTAATAATATATGCACCTGGATTGAAAACTGGTTAAAGGACAGACAACAGAGGGTTGTCATAAATGGAACTTTTTCAGGTTGGGCTAAAGTCGTGAGTGGAGTACCTCAAGGATCGGTACTGGGACCCCTGCTTTTTAACTTGTTTATTAATGACCTTGAGGTTGGGATCGAGAGCAAAGTCTCCATCTTTGCTGATGATACTAAATTGTGTAA
>WSYH01002409.1:46349-87965 GCA_036426205.1 Ascaphus truei
AGGTTGGTGTACAAAATAAAGAAAATTGTACTCAGTAATAATATATGCACCTGGATTGAAAACTGGTTAAAGGACAGACAACAGAGGGTTTTTATAAATGGAACTTTTTCAGGTCGGGCTAAAGTCGTGAGTGGACTACCTCAGGGATCGGTACTGGGACCCCTGCTTTTTAACTTGTTTATTAATGACCTTGAGGTTGGGATAGAGAGCAACGTCTCCATCTTTGCTGATGATACTATATTGTGTAAGGTAATAGAATCAGAGCAGGATGAAATTTCTCTTCAGAAGGACATGGAGAGACTGGAAATGTGGGCAGGTAAATGGCAAATGAGGTTTAATACAGATAAATGTAAGGTTATGCATTTGGGATGCAAGAATAAAAAGGCGACTTACAAATTAAATGGAGATATATTGGGGGAATCCTTGATGGAGAAGGATTTAGGAGTGCTTGTAGACTGCAGGCTTAGCAAGTGTGCCCAATGTCATGCAGTAGCTGCAAAGGCAAACAAGATCTTATCTTGCATCAAACGGGCAATGGATGGAAGGGAAGAAAACATAATTATGCCCCTTTACAAAGCATTAGTAAGACCACACCTTGAATATGGAGTACAATTTTGGGCACCAATCCTAAGAAAAGACATTATGGAACTAGAGAGAGTGCAGAGAAGAGCCACCAAATTAATAAAGGGGATGGACAAACTAACTTATGAGGAGAGACTAGCTAAATTAGATTTATTTACATTAGAAAAGAGGCGTCTAAGAGGGGATATGATAACTATATACAAATATATTCGGGGACAATACAAGGAGCTTTCAAAAGAACTACTCATCCCACGGGCAGTACTAAGGACTCGGGGCCACCCCTTAAGGTTGGAGGAAAGGAAATTTAACCAGCAACAAAGGAAAGGGTTCTTTACAGTAAGGGCAGTTAAAATGTGTAATTCATTACCCATGGAGACTGTGATGACAGATACAATAGATTTGTTCAAAAAAAGGTTGGACATCTTTTTAGATAGGAAAGGAATACAGGGAAATAAGTATACTGTACATGGGAAAGATGTTGATCCCGGGATTAATCCGATTGCAAATTCTTGGAGTCAGGAAGGAATTCATTTTTCCCCTTAATGAGGTTTTTTGTTTGCCTTCCTCTGGATCAATAAGTAAGTATAGATATAGGATAAAGTATCTGTTGTCTAAATTTAGCATAGGTTGAACTTTATGGACCTATGTCTTTTTTCAACCTCATCTACTATGTAACTATATATGTAACTATTTCAATCTTTTTCTTAATAACCTTTTAACTAGAGTACACTCGAGGAGAGAATCTCAGATAGCGGGTCATTGGTAGGAGAGATTCTATTATCCATAGGAGCTGTGGGAGCCCAGGAGGGGAGGGGGGGGAAGAGGAGGAGGGAAATGAAAAAGGGGGGGAAGGAGGGGGAGGAAGGGAGGGGGGAGGGGGGAGGGAGGGGGAAGTGGAGGGAGGGGAGGTGGGGAGAGGCATCCCTAAAAGCATAAAACACATATCAACCCTATAACAGATTTAACCGAATAACACAATAGATTCCCAACTGGGACAGCGCCATGGGCTCGAATTCTTGCTAACTGCAGGTCTGTGTGGCATGTGGGGGAGGGACGTGAGAAGTGGGGAGGAGTGGAAGGGAAGAAGGGGAGGGGGAGAAGGAGGGGGAAAGGAGGGGAAGGGGGGAGAGGAGGGGGAAGGAGGGGAGGAGGAGGGGGGAGGAGGGGGAAAGGAGGGGAGGAGGAGTGGGAAGGGGGGAAGGAGGAGGGAAGGGGGGAGGATGGGAAGGGGGGTGGAGGATGGGGGATAGGGGGGAGGAGGGGAAAGGGGGGGAGGAGGGGGCAGAGGGGGAGGAGGGGGAAGTGGGGGAGAGGAGGGGGGAAGGAGGAGGGGGGAAAGGAGGAGGGGGGAAAGGAGGAGGGGGTGAGGGGGAGGAGAGGGCGAGGAGGGGGAAGGGAGGGGGATGAGGAGGGGGAAGGGAGGGGACAAGGAGGTGGAAGGGAGGGGGACGAGGAGGGGGAAGGGAGGGGTCGAGGAGGGGGATGAGGAGGGGGAATGGAGGGGGGCAAGGAGGGGGGCGAGGAGGGGGAATGGAGGGGGAATGGAAGGGGAAGGGAGGGGAGAGAAGGGTGGGAGGAGGGGAAAGTGAGGGGAGAGAAGGGTGGGCGGAGAGGGGGGTGGTGGGGAGGGAAGGGGGGGAGGGAGCAGACGGGGCACGAGGGGTAGGAAGAAAAGGAGGGTGGGACAGATTTCTGTATTATCTATTACATTTTAAACTTTTCTCTCTGGATTTGAGCTTATGCATATACGTAACACAATTCCAAGGAGGGGAGGGGGGGTTGGTAGTGGGAAATCCCCCGGTGCTCCATGAGCCAGAATGGGTTATAAAGAGCCACAAAGGGGTCAGAAAGCCTGGGCCTCCCACGGACATGACCCCCCCCCCCCACCCCCGATTGATCGCTCGGGATTGAGAGGGACAGCTGCCTCCAATCACACTGTGAGTTCCAGGCTCTACCATGAGGTACAGTAGCTAACGCAGCATCCACTCCCTCCGAATCCTTGCCATAGGCCCCAGCATCCCAGAACTCCCCCCCCGCCTCCCCCAACCCCCATAGGTGGCAGAGCTCTGGTGTCGCCCGCCCCCCCCAACCCTTCAGGACGATAAAACCAGCGAGGCTCGTATACTTGCGGGACAGAACATGGTGGTTGCATCTGTTGAGGGCATTTGCTGTAGGGTTCCGACTGATTAGTCGAGAGACCTGCTAGATGCTTTTCCTGCAATTCTTTCAGTGGCGCGTCTCTGTCTTTCATGTTCTTGTGGGCCTCTTCTCTGTCGCTCCACCTTCGCGGTCTCGGGCATTGTGAGGCCTAGGTCTTTGAGAAGCCTCGGTGTATCCTCTGGATAGGAGAGCGTGTAGAATTTGCCATTCTGGGGAACGATGATTTTGAAAGGGAATCCCCATCTATACCGGATTCCCATGCTTCACAGTAGTTCAGTGAGCGGTTTCAACTCTCTTCTGCGGTCGATCGTGGATCTGGAGAGATCGCTGTAGATTTGGAGCAGTGGGCCACGGAAGAGTCATTCAGATTTTTGCGACTTGCATACAGAATTATCTCTTTTATGCGGTAGGAGTGAAATTTCACCAAAATGTCTTTCATCCCCTTGGGGTCTGTATGCTTTGGGCCTGGAGCCCTATGGGCCCTATCAATTTCTATTGAGCATCTGTTCAAGGTAGGGACAAGTTCTATGAACAGGTCCTTCAGGAAATCTTCCAGGAGGTCAGTTGTACCTTCTTTGGGGATATAGCGAATGCGGAGGTTTTGTCTCCTCTCTCGGTTCTCCTGGTCTTCCACCTGATCCATCAGGGCTCTCAGTTCAAGTCCCAGTCGGGACATGACAAATTCCATAGCAGATTGCGATACCCCCACCTCTTCCACTCTGCATTCAACTGCATCTGTTCGTTCCGCCAGAGTGTGTATTTCAGCTTCTTCTTCCATATAGTCACTGTCAAGGGTTCCCTTCTCTCGACCATGCTCCCCAAGGGGGGGGTTTTCTAGTGTCTCTGGAACACCTGTGGCAGCGCTATCTTGAGAGGATTCACATGAGGGAGAGGGATGCAGACCTGGTTGAAAATAAGTTGAGACGCTCTGTTGATTCTTCATTCTAGGTTTATTCGGCATCTCTGTTGCTTCGTCTAGCAATTAAAGTTGTTTTTCTGCATCAGCGATCTGGGAAAGGTGCCTTTTTTAAGAGCTTCTTTGTGAGGGGGCTCTGAGGCTAATTCCCTAGACGTCCATCCTGGCCGACGCCACAGGAAGTCTCAAAATTAATTTTTTTAGTGAGATAAGGTCGGACAGTCTTCCTTCATTCTGTTGATTGGTTTTCTGGAGTAATGGGGTCAAGGGGGGGGGGGAGGCGCAGACACCTGGTGGCCTCCAGGGACTACTGTCAGATCTCAGGTAGGAGGGGGTGCAAAGGAGACAGTTCATAGCCTCTTTTATCTAGAACCTCTCCCCCTTTCACTGCTTTGAGGAGGCCATTTTGGGGATGGAAGGGAGGCCTGCGGGTCCTGTGCGCTCCTGCCCGCTATCGGAAGAGCCCCCTGTCCGAGGGGATGACTGCAGGTCCCCCTCAGTGACAGACCCATGCCAGCAGTCTAGGGGGCCGGGGGGAGATACAGGGACTCGCGGTCAGATGGTACCCCCACGGATCGCCGATCCAAAATCATAGCTTAATATTTTGACCAAAAAATAAGAGCTAATAACTGCAATCAATGCAATGAGAAGGAAAATATCATACACTTCTACCATAGGGTTATGTAACAAGAATTATTACAAACCCTATGGAAGAAAACAAATGAATCCCTTTGATGCATTGGTAACCTTCTCTTCCCCCTGCTTCCCTTTTCTTCATGTTACACAGCTACCTACCTACCTATTCCTGGTCCTCAGTCACCGCTCCACCATCTGCACCACTAGTCTAAACAAGGGCCTTCTCAGTGAGCAATAAACTCCTTTTAAGATTGTCAATGTCTCTCAATGTTGCAAGGTGCCTCTCTAGATGAGAAATATGAGACTCTAAAGAGACTACCTTCTCACACTTCCCATTGTGTTATGCTCCCGGGAACAGCTGCTCCATGTGCATTTATATGTGACAAGATGTGCATTGGGTGACATTCTCAATCCTGCTCATTGTTGCACTACGGAGTATTATGTGCTAACAATTTACTATAGTTCTATATACTATACCTTGTTACACACTTTCCTTTCTTTCTACTCCTTCTGGTTATAACTCAACATTTAATACACCTTCACTTGAATTAAACTGCAATTCAGTCACAGGCTCAATGATTAGTTAAAGGGCTCTTTTTAACGACAGACACATACCAATTGGTGTGTTAGGTAAGAAATGAAATAAACCAACCCCACGGCAATCTTTCAACCAGGCGGTTAAAAAAACAGCCTCCTAATTCCCACACCATCAAAATGTACACTGTACACTACTATACACTCCCCAAGCTCACACACCAATGCTAGAAATACACACTGCACACCATTTTCCTTCTGGTTCTAACTCCACACTTAATATAACTGCACTTGAATACAAATTTCACTCACACATCGTTTAGTACTCACAATACTTACATATATAATAAGTTTTTCACAAAAAATTGCACTGGCCAACACTTGTGAAGTTCCAACTGAAAGATAATGAACCAATAGATGTGTAAATTAAACAGTATGGTTTTCTATAGTTATGCCGCTGCACATGCGTGCTCTAGGCCTTTTCAATATAACCCATATGTGTTCCATTGAATTATTGCGCATACTGTATACACAGGATATACAATACAAAGAATTACAGACATGGCAGAAGCTACCTTAATGATACTATATTGATGTTCTGTGGTGCTGGATGTGTTTTCAAATAAACAATTGAAGTTGAAATACTG
The DNA here is from genome assembly GCA_036426205.1 of Ascaphus truei. Taxonomy (NCBI): domain Eukaryota; kingdom Metazoa; phylum Chordata; class Amphibia; order Anura; family Ascaphidae; genus Ascaphus; species Ascaphus truei. The sequence goes on from WSYH01002409.1 coordinate 51,825, forward strand.
CAAAACAAAGATGAAAACAATGGCATCAGTACAGCATAGCATTAAATCAACAAGTTTACTTACTAAATTGCGCACCCAAACTACTCTACTTCTTAAGTACAGAGTTTCATCATACCCAAATAATTTTAAAAGATACTGCTTTAATGTAATAGTTGTATTAGTTTCAATGACTGATTACTCCAGCCCACAGTCCACAGGTGCTGTAATAGTCAATTTATTAAGTCTTTGACATTTTTCAAATCTTCAGTGGTGTTGCTGCTTTTCAAGACCATCCAAAATAGACCTGTCTTCAACAGGAGCCATCAAAATTCACCTTTCTGGTTCAGTCTGTATTAAGTTCGAAAGGCACATGGTGCTGAAAAATCCACTTGGCAAATCTATGGGGTTGTCCCCTGCAGTGTGCAACATATCTTTCCAATTATTTATTTGGTATTATGGACAGAGGGATCTTGGGTAGAGGATCCCCAGTGACAAAGATAGGTCTCTGCCTATGTGGTTCAGTTACCATATGTGCTTTGGTAAATAGGCACAGGTAGATGATCCTTAACATAATTTAAATGCAGGACAGCCTCAGGAGGATGAGGGGTCATAAGCACACTGTCATCATCGCTGAATTACCAGGATGGTCTGTAGGTGATTTCCGGCATCTGGTGAATGTTTTGAGGTGCATATGGGCAGAGGATGCTTCTTCCAGATGTGGTGTTCGCTCATGCAACAGTCTACACACAAGCGAATAGAGATCATCCATGCGCAAGGTCAGCTGGGTTAAAAGTTGGGTATGCTGTTTCCGAGATGGGGTGCCCTGGGTCAGAGGTGTGGTGAGAAGTTTCCAAAAGGTTGTGAGCAGGGTGCGATGGGGCTTGAGGTTCATACAAGGTGGGATGAGCTGGGTGCGATGGAGTTTGATGTTGATGCAAGGTGCTGTGAGCTTTATCTGGAGTGGAGTGAGTTGGGTCTGGGTTTGGTTGGGGTGGGTCCTTGTAAGAGACATGTTCAGAGGTATGCAATGGAGACCGTTTTTAAGGTGAAATTAAAATAAGGCTTTTTTGCCTGTCACTTTAAATAGCACAGCAAACAGAAATATACAAAAACAACAAACACCGATCCCTGGGTAAGGGCTAACTTACTTCCCCAGTCCCTTTCTGCAGGGCTGGAGGGATAATCCCATTACCACCCTATTCCCCAAAGTCTCAAGGGATACCTTAAAGCAGTGGCCCTTCATGTCAGTCTCTGGTAGGTTCCTGGGTCCCCTGTTTCAAGGAATATAAGTCTCTGGGTGTCTTGATCTCAGCACCCCTTTATGCTCAAGACAGTGTCTGTGTGCAAGCTTCTCTGCTTTCCTGTGTCAGCTCCAAACGTCAGCTCAGGAATCTCTGTCTGTCCTTCCTTGGTTCAGCCCCATGTGTGAGACTAAGGATTATTTTCTTCCAGTCTCAGAACAGACTATTTCACAGAGCTGTGATTAGCAGGTGGGGTTGATTGCACCACACTGCTGGATAAGAGGCAAGCCTGTTTAACAGGGATAAGACCCTGTTACAGTCCTTTCATGGTCTCCGAGGACCTTTTGTTTTCATCTGTAAGTTTATAAGAAAAAAAAGAAAAAAAAGGGATATTGAGCATGTTTTTGCTTTTTTACTTTCAATAATTTTCTATATTAAAACCAGTATTATAACATGAAGGCAATAGTACAAGACTGTACTTACTTGTTTCAGAACTGGCTTTCTGTGATAGTTTAATTGTAATGGTTGTGGCTTGATTCTTCTTCCAGATTGGTTCCACAGCATACTGTACCTCTTTTTCACTTTCGTCGATTGGACAGTATTTTATTTTCTGTCTATTACTGCTTTTTAGGTAACGTGTTCTCTAAATTGTAGTCAAGGATCCTGTTCCTTTTGCATCTGAATTACTGTAACTGATACAGCCTTGAGAAGGTTCCTGCTTCAGTAGAAACTAGATTTATCGATTGTTGAAGCAGTAGATGGAGAAAAGTGATACAGCAGAATTCATTAGTTCTTATCTAGAACTGTCTTTATACAGTATGTTGTTATACGCCACTTACATTTTTTGGGACCTTTAAATGCAGCTGATGTTGTCATATCAGTTATAGCGATTAAGAAAATGATTGGACATCTATTGTGAAAAGGTGTTAAAAGTTTATCACTTTCATTGGCTGGGGCAACCATTATACTTTAAAGGTGTAAATGTAAGGTCGGTCTTAACTTTTTATTGGATGTCTATTGTGACAAAGTGTAGAAAGTATAATTCTTGCTTTACTGTTATAGTACACTGATAATTGCATTATGAAAGCTAAAAAACACTCAATAGTATATTTGTAATACCAACTATGAACAAAGTAACAGAGGCAACAAGAGGTTCAAAACCACAAGAAGATAATAGTAACTACAGTATGGTGAGAGTGAATCCACGTTACATTTAGTATCATGCACCAGGGAAGGTGAAGGTTCATAGGATGATTCACAAGGTCATAAATTATTACTCTAAGTACAGTACAGTATACAGAACAAATGATCTTCCTGTCAAACTGATAACAGTTCTCCATTCTCTTTAAAATCTTCCTATTTTGTTGTTTATTCACAGTGAAGCTATTCAATTGATTTGTATGTTTCTTTTTAATTTTTGTTTTTTGGTGTCCATTGGGCTTGGATTCATTTAATGAATTTTTTTATGGTTAAGCATCAGCCCATGTTGGGTATTGGATCCAAGGGGCTATAGGCTATAACTCTGAATACTGTATGAGCTTTCATCCAGGATGGCGTAAGTTACAACATTTTTGTACAGCGATTCATTGATTGTCAATGTGACAATTTAGGCTTCCATAGTGACAATCAATGGATTTATGTTTACACTTTCATTTTTAATTATTTTTAAGCATAGTATTTTTAAAGTTGATGTGTTTTTTTATTTAATGTACTATTTTTGTTATATTGTAGTTGCTAAAATCCTTTAAGGCCGCGTTCCAAGTCTGCACTGTAGCACGCGCGCCCGGCGGGGGGCGGGGGCGGCGGGTGCACACATGCAAACTGCAATCTGCGGTCCTCAGGTGAGATGCAGGAGATTGCGACAAAGGGACATGGCAGGGGTTTTGCAGGGGTGTGGCCATGACCTCATGTGGCTGGTTTGCCCTCATTGGCTGAACTGCCGGCTGAACCGCCGGAGGGGGCGTGGCCGGGCCTCCGTCGCAAGTTGTAAAGACAGTTTTCCTGTCTTTGCAAAAACTTGTAGTAGAGCACGGCTGCTGAATGCGCGCCAAGGTGCATAGTGGGCCCTTCCTGATTGGGGGGCAGTGCTTGTTTGCACAAGGCATGCACTGTAGAACGTACTGGGGACGCAGCCTAACCTACATTTGACTAATAGGACAATTGGCTCAACAAAGGTGGCTATGTTAGTGGAGAGGCTGGGGGTACAGTGTTGATCAATGGGATATTTGCCTCATGGAAGGTTGTTAGGCCCCTGGGGTGATGTTGGTGGTAGAAGTTAACCCCATGTTATCTTAGAGGTTAGTAAGGCATTGCATGGCAAGGCCTTACTAGACACTTAGGTAGCCAAGGGGGATAGAAAGTGGTGTTCTATTTGTGTATTAACTCCTTTATAGCCCTTTGGTCATCTTTTCATGGAAACAAATGAATCAATTACCAACTAGGGCTACTAAGGGGTTCATTTTATGTAAAAAGTTTAGTTTGTCAACTTTTATCACCAATTCCATTTTGGTTTAGCTTATCTTTTCTATGTATTATAATGGCCATTACATACTGTACATAGGCTAAATAGGGCTAATGCAATCTTGAGTAAGTAAAATAAATGTGGTGTTTTCTGACACTACAGCAGCTCCATTAAATATCGAAAGTTGATAACTATTATCAAAATGACTACATCTGTGGTATTTAATATTTTTTGTGCCGGTCCCCATGTTTTATTGGCAGCTGTAAAAAATGCATACTTTTTAGCGGTACTACGAAGTACTTGCACCACAAAAAATAAAACTTTTTTTTTGCTTATAACAGTAACACCTAATTTTAACATAATCACAGTTTGATGACTCCAGGCCATTGAATTTTAAAAATGTGACCCTATTCAAGGGAAAGTGATGAATGAATGTTAAAACATACCCTACAGACTGATCCACAAAAATTCAGACACTATATTCCTTAAGGTTATTTTGTACATACTGTACTTAGCAAGGCTTATTGGTCCTTGTATGTGGGCAAATAGCAAGAGTCCACACACAGGAAGACTTGGTTTAACACAGGCAAGCCATGGGAAGCCTACAAAATTACATTTACAGTAAGGTGGTTTATTTTATTTGAATTGCAGTTTCAGTATATATTCTACATATGGCACAGTGAATAATATTTTTGTTTATGGCCGCTGTTAGGCTATTGAATTGCATAAGTACTTCACAATAATTTTTTTTTTTTTATATTAATATGGTTTTACACACAGATATTTGTAATGCTCTGTGGCTGATATAGGGATCACCTAAGGTGACCATTTTTTAAAGTAACAAACTGGGACAAAATACAAAATGATTTATTAATCATCTCTCACTCGTGCAACCCTACGATATCTCACTCACTCCACTCTTGGTCTTTCCATGCGCGGAGGATATCCTGTTCCTCCTGCCTTCAGAGTCCAATTGGCTGGGATGGTCACATGTGGTATAAAACAGCCCCAATACACATAAAAAAAACAATACATATATAAAAAACAATGTATATAAAAAAGCCCCAATGCATATAAAAAAAACCCAATACATATAAAAAATACACCCCCACAATTCAAAAACAGGCTTACCTTGTAGATGTGCAAAACATACAGAACCCAAATAAGCTCAGATTGAACCCCCAAAATAACCACAATTGTATATATGCGTATACTGTAAGTGTCAAAGAGGAGTGCTACTGAGCATGGCAATATATATATTTAAAACCAGAGACAGAACATGAAACACAGACAGAGCTCAGTGCTACATCCATTAACACAGATACATGGTACAGTGCCTATATATATATATATATATATATATATATATATGTTTTTGAATTGTGGGGGTGTATTTTTTATATGTATTGTTTTTTTTTTATATACATTCATTTTTATATATATATATTGTGACGTCTCAGTCCCAGCATTGGATATTTTGTCCAGATCAAAGGCAGGAAACACTGTACTTTCTAAGCAGGGGTTTATTTACAGGGTATAAGGCAGGTACAGGGTTAACTCATAACACAAAAACAGAAACAAAAGACCTAACGCCTTCCAGGAGTACTGACTAATACTGCTTAGTCCCTAACTAAATCTTGGGAGAACTAAACTCTTTTCCCAGTGTACCTGCAGCAGGTCTCCTTTCAGTCTCTCACAGGGTGTCTGGCAGCATGGGGGGGGGATCTCTGTATCACTTCCTGACTATACAGGCTAGGCTAATTAGCTCATTAACTCACAGCTGAACAGACCTGTCCAGAATGATTAACTCTATGAGAGCTTTAAAGTCTCAGAACTGCCCCATTCTAGCACTTAGAGGGCAGTGACCGCATCACATATCCCTCCACCCAGTGAAACACTGTCCTGTGAGCAGCCCGTGCACTATCCCGTGCACCAACCTCTTTGTCAGACATGTCTGACATCCACCTCTTCTTAATGGTTTTCTTCATTAGACCTCCTGCCGAGCAGTAAGAGAGTCCAGCGTAGTGTCCCACTCAGTCTTCAGAGCTTCGAGCTCTTCGCCTAGGTCACGCTGTTGTTTCTCTGCCTTCTTGCGGCCAGCACACTCAAACTCCAGGTCCTTCCTCAGGTCTTGAAGATGTCCTTCTATACTTCTTCTCTGGCTCAAGGCAGCTGCCAATTGAATTCCTCTCAGGGCCTTCATCTCTTCCCGGTGCTTGCTCTGGGTTTGTGTCAGCGCATCCTTCAGATTTTGGATCTGTGTAGTTTTTGTCGCTAGGGTTGCTGCTGCTTCTGTTTCCCATGCCTCTTTCTCCTGGGAGTACTGATTTTTGGTGATGGAGCAGGCTCTCTGCTTCTCCAGCTCTTTCTCCAGCTTGAGGTTGTCCTCCTTTACAGCTGTGAGTTGCTGGGACGTGTGTTCAATTATCTGCTTTAGGTCTAAAAGCCTTTTATTCAACTTCAGTTTTTCAGATTCCAAGGTTTGGACATTTTTAGTTTTTTTGTATTCCGCTTCCAGTGATGCTCTGGTAAGGCTCAGGGTGGCCTTCAGTTCTTCATGCTGCTCGGCGGGGACCCACTGGGTACTCAGTCGCTCCTGTAGCACTTGCTGCTTTACTTTACCCAGCTATGTTTTAACGTGCAGACCTCTCGCTGTGAAACTTCTTGCTTGCCGATGAGGCGTTGAACGTCTTCTTGGAACGCCTCATAGAACCGTTTCCAGTCAACACTCTTTTGGTCTGACTCACTTGGATTTCTGCTTATGGCGGTATCGGTAGCCTTTGTCATAACGAGGCTAGTAATCACTCCTGTGACGATTGCGCCAAGCGCTCTGTGTTGTAGTCCATCTCTGGTCTTTTCTGATGCCATGGGGTAAACTTTCCCTGCAGCTTCTGTTGCACACGGAGGTTGTCCTTTCCGCGAGGCCACATAGGAGTCCTCATCGTCCTCTTCTGAACTGCAAGAACTGTGCTGAACCGTAGAAACCCAGCGTGAACCATGCCCCACAGAAAAGTTACATTTCATTGGTTCCGCGTTCCGAGGGCAAACTGCGGCCACATGTCCAAGTTCATGGCATCTGTAGCACTCTATATATCTTCCAAAACTGGGTCGGCGTTTTGTCTCCAGTCTACTGGGAACAACGAGACCAGAGTCCCTCCTAGGTGCTGTGGGACTTCCTACTCCTTTACGCAAGTCAATGAGTCCTTGTGGATTCCTATTCAGTTGAACAGTCTTATCGGACCTCCTGGAGCACAGGAAGCGAGAACCGGAGCACTCATCTGGACTTGAGCTCTTGGACATCTCTTCGGCAGTCAAGTAACATTCGACTAAAGCGACCAACTGTTCGGCGTCTTTGGGGTCACTCTGGCTCTCCCACTTCTGGATAGTGCGGGGGAGACCTCTCAGGAACCGGTCTATAACGACTCTTTCAACAACTGCAGCAATGGAACATACCTCAGGCTGGAGCCACTTCCTTGCAGAGTGTATAAGGTTATAGAGTTGAGAGCGAGGTGTCTTCTCTAAATCATAACGCCAGGAATGGAACCATTGGGCCCGAACCGCAAGGGTGACCCCTAGCCGTGCCATAATCTCCGCCTTCAGGGTGTCATAGTCTTTAGCTTGCTCGGGCTCTAAGTCATAATAGGCTTGTTGTGAGTCACCCACCAGGAAGGGAGCAATTATTCCCGCCCACTCCTCAGCTGGCCACCCTTCGCGTACTGCGGTGCGCTCGAAGATTGACAGGTACGCCTCAACGTCATCGTCCATCGTCATTTTCTGAATGAGGTGCGTTTTTACGTGGTGAGCGACCTGTGGGGCCACTCTAGGCTGGGCAGTAATTTTCTCTCCCAACGCTCGGAGTTCCTGGTGTAGGCGAAGTTGTGCCTCGGTTTGCTCTTCTTTTAGCGTCTGATGTAAGGACAGCGCCGTCTGCTCTACTAATGCCGCCGTACTTTCAGTTTGTGACTTTGTCATCTGTAGTAAACTCTTATTATAGGATTTTGACATCTCCTCTTGGGTCTTTGCCAGTTGCTGCAAACCCCGCATTAAATTTGCAGAATTTTCTGTTTGCTTGTACTGAAGCGAGGTTAGAAATTCCTCCATTTTCCCCTTTCACTGCCTTGTGGACTGCCCGCGTTAAACTCGCCCAATTGTGACGTCTCAGTCCCAGCGTCGGATCTTTTGTCCAGATCAAAGGCAGGAAACACTGTACTTTCTAAGCAGGGGTCACCCAGCATACAGCACTTCCACTGCAGCAAGGGATTCTGGGAAATGACATGCAAATGAGCACACAGTGTCACTTTTTGCCTCAATAACCATTTTTAACATGGTTATTGAGGCAAAAAGGCAGACCACATCTCAAGGGTCCTAACACTAAAATAAATTCTTAATAACCTGTACATTACAGGAAGAATGATTTATAATAAATCTATCAAAATTAGTTGCATAGTTCTTAGTCTGATTGAAGCTCTTATTAACCTGTACATTACCAGGAAAAGCACTCTGTATTATATTTGTCGCAATCAAACTGTATGCAGGTTCCCATGAGTGTGGAGGTGAAATGGAGTGAGCTTTTAACCATTTAAAAGTGGGAGTGAGTGAGCTTCAAAACTGGGAAGGAGGAGCCAGGCCCGGCAGCCGGTCCTCTCGTAGCCGGGCACCAGCTCTCCCTCAGCTGCAGGCCTCTTCCACTCTGTCCCACATGCTTCCAATGCTGGCATGAGTACCAGGCATCCATCTGCTGCCGCGCGCCAGAAGTTTGACCAAGTTTACTTCCGTCGCGCTGACGTCAGAGAGGTTCGTCTCACACTGGCATTTGAAGCTCTGTGTGGGACAGAGAAGGAAGAGGCCTGCAACTTAGGTATAGCTGGGGCCCGGCCGCAAGATGAACGGCAACTCGGCATTGCCAGAGGTCGGGCCCAACTTGCAGCACCAGCTGGCCATGCCCCCTGCAGATTCCAGGCCCGGGACACCTATCACGGCTGTTTCCCCCTGTCAACGGCCCTGAACCTGGCACTAGAGATCACATAACCACTCTTCTGAGGGTTATTCTATTTCATTTAGTTTGTGGTTAGTGCTTTTGTGGATGATAAGCAAACCCCATGACATACAGCATATGTCATAAGGACCCCCAGGGGGCAACCATTAATGACGTATTCTGTATTCATAAGGGCACTGAAGAGGTTAATATGAAGTTAATTTAAAACATGTTCAATCCTGCCCAGGCTACCAATATTTTGGTTATGTAGTCATGGCATCCATGTGTTAATGAGTACAAGGCTTCCTAATGTTTTTCTTTTCATTGGATTTGACTGTAAACTAAGAATTATTGGGATCAAACCAGTTTCATGTGCATATTAATATGTCACTGGCTCAGGCTTCTGTGGATCTTGTATAAAATAATCCAAACTTATCACATACACATTGGGAAAAATTGACTAAGATGTGCTGCTACATAAGACACCGTCAGTGCAGGAAAGCACATTGCAGCCCATTGACTTGGTGTGCCAAAAATGTCTTATGGTATATAAATGTTCAGTTTATATTGGCCATTAGGTATCAAATATGTTTTACGTGATTTTCTCTCCACATAGTAACAAACAACAAAAAGGCTAAAATTAAATAAACCAAGTGATTTAAGCCTTTACAAGTCCTTGTCTACATTCATACATGCTTTATAAATCCGACCTACTTTCCTACCTCTCCTAGTACATAAATGGGTTCATTTCCAATACTTAAAGCTTATGATCTTCAAGCTGGTAATAATTAGGGGTAAAATAATGAATTACATAAGTTAGTGCTTCAATGTTATACTCTTTGTAGTATGGGCTCAGTTTCAAAGTGATAACATGTCACATTATGATTGCAGAGTAAGGTAGTGTTTACTGCACAAGAAAAGGAAAGAAGCAAATTCCACTACTTACTGTATTTATATAAATGATCTCTCTTAACTTGGAATAAGTTATTGTGCAAGCTTTATAGTGTACACGCACTGTAATGAGGCATGAAATGGAATCTACTCAGCCTCGTGAAGCATCCTTCAGTGAAGGGCTAACATAATGAAATGCAACCATCCAATTTAATTTGTCAGCATCCCAACCCTTAATCTCACATCTAAGCATTAAAAAAACTGTTATTCTTATACAAAATAAATTTGATTGAATAAAGTCTAGCTCTGTCTTGACATTTCCGTGACTATTTAGCAAATTTTAAATTCTGTGTTTTTGCTCTTATATTGACAAATACAGGAACATAAGTACTGTAATTTTGAATAACTTCAGTGTCATATTATAAGAAAACAAATCAAATTAATATGTATGCAGCGTGGAAAGATACTAGAAAGATGCATACAACCAGTGCAAAATATTTTTTTTTCAAAACAAACCCAATTTATTTTTTTGACTGCGTATTTTAAATATTAACAGATTTTAAACAAGAAAGAACTAACATTAAACATTACTCACACATTATACAACCTCAACCTACTGTAACATGCAGTTTAGAGAAGCAATTACAGTGCTATAGTTCTAAAGCATGTTAACTTTTTGTAGAGACAGGAAATGAACAGACATGGGTGAAAACTTCACACAAAATAACGAACTAGGCACATTCTGTACATTTCAAGCCGAGTTGAATTAAGCACCTTGACACAAATGTCCCCTACTGTATATTGTATTGTATAAAAAAAATCAATAATTTGGCAACATTTTACCCTGCAAACTAATAAACAGCCTTCACATGAATCATTAATCAATTCACACATTTGTTTGAAAAAGCATAAGAACTTTTGAAAAGAGAATAAGAAAATGTTCTCATATAGATGTAGCTATTGTATAGCATGTCCAACCAACAATGACACTAGGAATTGATGCGTCCCTTCACAGGTCAATAATACTCCATCGGACGAGTTGCTCAAGTGCAAGGTTTTGTCATTCACCATAGAGGAGAACGTGATCCCGGTTTTCATACGATACGCTTGTTTTTGAATAGAAACATCTTTGCTGGCACCTACTAAATAAAAATTTCCCTTGCTGTAAATCGCCTTAATAGTGACGGAAGTACAGTCACAAAAATGACGTCCCTGCTGGCAGAAGAGGTCATCGGCAATGTCAGTGTTGATAGCTCAGTGCGCATCTGCAGAGGCCTCCCGTGCTCAGCGCACACACGCTGAGGCCTCCGGCACTCAGAACGCATAGCACGCATGCGCTGAGTGTGCTCGGTGTGCATGGCACGCATGCGCAGAGGCCTCCGGCGCTTGGCGAGCATAGCGACACATCTGTAGATGCCTCTGGTGATCATGGCGTGGATGCCCAGAGGCCTCCGGTGCTCGATGCAGATTTGAGCAGAGGCCACCACAGCAGCAGCATAGGGGGACGGACACACACAGAGACACAGAGACACACACAGACAGACAAAGAAAGACACACACACAGACACAAACACAATAGAGAGACACACAAACACATAGAGAGACACACACACAGAGAGACACACGCAAACACAGAGAGACACACGCACACACAGAGACACACGTTCTAAGTCAAACTTCTTTGCATTTTGTCACTGAAATTGTGTTTTAATTTTTCATTAAAAACATCACCATCACAAATGCAATTTCTGTTACAAATCAGTGATAAAAGACAAAGAAGTTTAATTTAAAATGTGCATGCTTGGCACACACAATTTTTTATTTGCCTTTTTGTACTGTGCTTGCAATACTAACCTTTATATGCCAATCAAAATGACAAATTACTACACTGTGAGAGTTCTGCGCTTTTTTCTTTTGTTTTTGATCTTATATTTGTAGTGCTGACCCATAAAACCTTGAGGCAGCAGACCTATTGTCCCGCTTAAATCCTTCTCCTATCAAATCCCGTATTACACACAAAATTCTCCTACCCATTTTTAAGGCTATATACTGTACTCTTCTGCCAATCCTTACATCTCAGCCATAATTTATCGCTATACACCATCTTGACTTCTGAGTTCTACTCAAGGATGTCTTCTCTCTACCCCTTTTTGTATCCAAAAACCTGCCCCACCAAAAACTTTCACTCACTACCCCACACTTCTGGAATGCCCTTCCTCTCAATATTCGACTAGCACCCTCTTTATCCACCTTTAAGACCCATCTTAAAACACACCTCCTTAATGAAGCATATGAGTAGCTCTGTGACTGATACTATACACAGGATGTACTCCTGCGGGATGTAATCCTGCGGGGGAAGGAAGAAGCGGTGCACAACTGCAAAAAACGGATGGAGGTTGGATCATGAAGGAAAAATGTATTAATCTATCATAGCAATACAATAAAAATCATCTTCCAGGAACGGTAGAGGAAACTCTAACGCTTTTTGCGCTGTTTGCGCTTTGTCAAAGAGTGACCGTCCTCCCGGTAATGGTGATATTTATAGGAGTTTCCACACCAGTGTTAACAACTCCTGTGTCCCAAAATAACTGCACCCAAATGTATGGGGAAATAAAACTAGCCATATGGGGACAGGGAGGGTTACACCTGAGATGGAGGGTTTGCTACAACAAAAACATTAAAATAGCAATGTACGGCTGGTCTGCATTTAGAAATGGTTGAAAGATAATCAACAGAGAGTTGTCATAAATTAAAAAAAATTTTTAGTTTGGGGTAAAGTTGTAAGTTAAGTATGTCAAGGTTCGATACTGGGACCCCTGCGTTTTAACTTGTTTATTAATGACCGTAAAGCTGCAGTTCAAGCTCCCGTTTTTTTTTTTTTTTTTAGTTTGTTTTTTTACTTCAATAGTTTCATATGGGCAATCTCTACTTACCTAAAGAACTGCATAGCTGCCGGTCAATTCGTTCTCTGTCTATTGATCGGCAAAGTTTGGCAACATCTTTAAATATGGGGAATGGAAATGGTTGCTATAGGAACAAGCATGCTTGTTAAAATAGAATACAAGAAAATTGGTCTTTCAAAGTTGTTTTTTTTTTTTAAACAGAAAATGCTAAAAGTATTTTTTCTTACTACAGAACTGATTTATTAAAAAAAACCACACATGCAGGATATTGCTTGAACTGCAGCTTTAACGTTGGCATGGAGAGCAAAGTCTCCATATTTGCTGATTGCACTGAATTTTGTAAGGTAATACATTCAGAGCAGGATGTAATTTATCTCCAGAAGGACTTGAATAGACTGTAAAGTTTAGACAGGTAAATACAGACAAGAACAAACAGTCGTCATCAGCAAAGATGGAGGAGATTTTGCTCTCTATGCCAACCTCGAGATCATTAATAAATAAGTTAAAGCTGCAGTTCAAGATGCCGTATATATATATATATATATATATATATATATATATATATTTCCCATTTAATATGTGCATCAATACAATCTGCACACTGACAAATGATTAGCTAAGCTGCAGATCCTTCTGTTCTCTTGTAATCGATCACTTGCTCAGGGTTATTTAATTCAGTTCTTGCATAGCATTATGGGCAATGTAGTCCTGGAATATGATTGACTGGACAGTTACTAGATACAATTGGTGCACTGCTAGAGAGAGGGTGGGGCTGAAGGGCCAGAGCCTATCAGAAAGGGAAGGGGCTGTAATTTTGGAAATGCTTCCTACATTAGAAACATTACAAATGTCATTAAACATTTAACATTTTTTTAAATGCTACAAGTATTTTCTCATAGTACATAACTCATTTATTAAAAAACAAACAAAAACAAAACACACATTTAGGATATTGCTTGAACTGCTGCATAAAAAGCAGGGGTCCCAGTCCAGATCCTTCAGGTACTCCCCTCGCAACTTTAGCTCAAACGGAAAATGTTCCTTTGACGACAACTCTCTGTTGTCTATATGTAGGAGACAAGTGCAGAAGTATAACCAGTGAGACATAGATTTGCGGGAAATTAACATTGGCTTTTAATTAGCCTGTATCTTTAAACAATACAGCTTAAAGGCAGCATTCAAAATAAACCAAATAGATCTCTATCCCTTTCTAAGGGCTAACTCAGACTTCCCAGTCCCTATCTACAGAGCTGGGAGGATAGGCCTCTCACCAGCCTCTGACCTAAAGTCCAAAGAGGTACCTTTTATGAGGGGCTCTTTCCCTTAGTCTGGGTTGGTGCATGTGGGAGCACCCTCTGGCGGGTTCAAGGGACTGCTATGTCCTGGAATAGTGGGTCTGGTTCCATGGGATCCCTCTCTGATCAGCAAACACCTCCTTAGTGTTAGCGAGATCTCCTGCCGTTTAAGCAGCATGCTTCTCTAACTGACTGATAAGCCAGGTGGAGACTGGCTAATTGACTGTAGCTGATATTAACCAGCTCCCTGCTGGACTCATCGGTCAGATACAGGCTTTCTAATTATCTCTTCTCTTCCCTTTTCTAGTTCCATAAAGTCTTTTTTTATTGTATGCTGTCCCAGGCTGTACTCCATATTAAAGGTATAATATCAAGAAACACTTTACATATCTTTCTAAATTTGTGGTTTATTTAATTAAATATCCCTGTGTGTATGGATATTTGGGTGATATAACACAGTGAGTGAAGGATAGAATTGGCCAACATAAGACAGAAATATGATGGTGCAATCTAGAAGCCCTAGTAGTGCATACATAATGTTATCCTAAAGGGTCATAACGCCAGTCAACTCAGGTGTCAGACAACAGAGAGGAGGTTATTGGAAGAATCTATTATTACTGCGTAAGTGGACTGGATAAGGAAGCTTGACAATGATCCCTAACGGCATGAATAAGGAATTGGATTTACATTGTTACAGTAGAGGCAACGTTTATTCTAACATTTGCCGTAAACTAGCCGGGTTACATTCTGGGTATGTGCTGGGTATGTGCTGGGTATGTTCTGGGCTAGTTTGAGGCACGTTTAAGGCATTTCTGTATTGACTAACGACCCATAGGATTAACACAGCAGGGATCCCTGGCAGTCCAATTCAGTTGAATGGGACTGCCAGGGACCCCCCGCTGTTAATCTGATAGGCCATTAATCAATGCAGAAATGCTGGGGCTAGTTTAAGGAAAGTTTAAGGCATGTATTCAGAATGTACCTGGGTGTTTCCTGGGTTTTTGGGGGAATTGCCACTGGTTTTTGTTCGAATAAGAGTTGCCTCTACTGTACTTTTCAGGAGCATTTGCATACTATTTTCAAGTTGGTGATACATACCAAAATCACCCTTGACTGTGTGAATTTATGTGACGTGCCAAATACAGCCGTGGCCCCTTTTATTCTCCGACATCACCGCATTTTTCCGGGATTTTTTTCCGAATGCCACGCACTTCACCGCACTTCACCACGTTCATGCCGCATTCTGACCGCATTTATACCGCATTCATGTTGCATTCACAGCCGCGGTTAATGCGCGGTTGATGTGTTTATTGATATTGGTTCGGATTTAATTGGTTGCAATTCTTCGCGTATCCGCCAGATGGCAGATATTCATGAATTGTAATGCGCATGCGCTTCAGTAATGTGTCGACTTGCAGGTGTTTCGTTTAAAAAAATACCACAGTGGTCTATTGTACATTGGCCTTGGGACTGAAGGGAGAGGTTACAATAATGTATCCATTTAGGCTTTTCATATTAAAGAAAGACAAGCACAGTTTCTGGTCTGGTTATTGTCCAGAGTCCCGCCATGAGTGTACAACTGCAGACCATGTTCCAAAAATCCGACAGAATGTACGCTTATTTAATATGGGACGCGATTAATGCAACAGATGATAAGATGGCAACAGTTTTTCAAATTTATCAGTATTTTATCGAAAACTATGACTTTTACAAATTTTCGCCAGATGCTCATGTGTGGAAGCGTGTTAAAACCAAGTAAGAAATGACAGTCGCTGGCAAGCAATGCGCCAGCACCAGCACCGGCTTCCAATAACGGTCTGACCGTCAGTGACAACCCTTGCTGTCTGTCCACACCCGGATACCTGCAGCCTGAGCCGGATTTCGCGTACAGTTTCGAGCAAGCTTGCATGTACCTAAGCGATTTCCAGCCTCATCAGCTGACTACAGGTGTACTGCTGCGGCCGAGTTTATTCGAGCATTTGCCCGTTCTCGGCCGCAGCAATAACCTGGCGCGCGCCGGAGGGTGCCGGGCGCGCGCCGAAGCTGCGGAGGAGCGCCCTCCGATCGGGGCTTTCTCCCTCCCGCTGCCGGGTCCGCCGGGTCCCCCAGAACCCCCTGCCGCCGTCCCCAACATCGCGGGACACCAGGGCTCCCTCGGGGAGCCTTGGACGCGCGTGCAGGGGGCGCAGGCACCCGATGACGCGTGACCGCGCATCGGTGATGCGCGGCACGCTGAGGGAGTGCGGCTAGCACGCCGGGGCATCCCCCGGCTTGCGGTGCTAGCCGTGCTCGGATAAAAGGTGTCGCCTGTGTAGTAGTCCCGCTGTCACCTGTCAACAACATGTATGATCAAGAATATGGGACTGGCAGTGGCTCGGCGCCAGCTGATCGGGAAATTCTATGGTGAGTAATGTTGCCGTATTTTATTCTGTTTTTTTTTATTTTGAACATATTAATATCAGTGCGATTCAAAAGTCAAGCGATTCTACTGTAAGCAATATCATTGGCTGAGCGGCTTCTACAGTAGATACTGCACAATTGGTGAAAAGCTAGGCGCATGCGCATTGGAACCTTCTTGAAACGCATACTGTATGCGTGTCATCACATCGACAGTAGGCACATGCGCATGTGAACAGAAGACGCCCCCCGAGAAAATTATTGGTGGGGCTGACTGTGGTAACTTCTTTAGGGGACTCACCATTACAGTAAAACTTGTACTTTTGTTTTTCCTCAGAAAAGAAAACTTTGTCATCTCATACGGAAAACGGCAAATGGAGGGATTTCGATGGATAATATCGCTTTGTGTAACAATGCCTGCACATTGCTGAATCGGATTTAAAAAACCCATGTACCGGAGTCTACAGTTTAGTGGCCGTTGTTATTGATTAGGATAGAATACCTGAAACAGTATGCTGATGTTTTCAGACCGTATACAATACTTTTTTTTATATATACTGTATAATAAACCCGATAAATATAAAGTATGCATTTATTCTACATGTATTATGTTAGTATGGTTTACAGTTAGCACAACAGCACCTGTACACTATGATTACACACCAGCATGGGTTGACAGCTGTTGGCCACTTTCTTTCCCGCACAGACATTTCACCTGCACAAACCACATTTTTATTAGATTCTATTCACTTTCTGTTAACTCACAATTATTTCCTTTTTGATGGGGTCCACTATCTCCAAACACGTGGTACAGCCATGGGAACGAGCTTTGCTCCTTCCTACGCCAACCTCTTTATGGGGCGGTGGGAGTCTGTCCACGTGTTTGGAGATGGGAACATGTTTAGGGAGCACATTTTCTTTTATAAACGTTTTATAGATGATCTTATTTTTATTTGGGAGGGTGATGTCACTTCACTTATATCTTTTATTAACACTCTGAATAACAATGCTTATAATTTAAATTTCACTTATAAGTATAATCACCATCATGTTCACTATTTAGATTTATACCTATATATTGATATTCATTCATATTTCCAATCTGATATTTATTGTAAATCCAATTCTCGGAACACTTTTTTACGTGCCAACAGCTGTCACCCAAGGGCCCTTATTAAAGGAATCCCTAAAGGTCAACTTGTTCATCTTCGACGAAACTGTTCAAATGATGAAGATTATGATGTACGTGTTAAAGATCTGTTTAATCGTTTTATGCAACGTGGTTATAATCCAGATGATTTATGTAAAACCATTCGGGAGGTCTCCACTATCAAAAGATCGGATTTGTTTCACCGCTCAAAGAGGGGTCTAAGACTTAATGATACACAACTTTTTATCACCTCATTTAGTGCCCAGGCTGAACAGGTAAAATGTATTTTAAAGAACCATTGGTCAATACTTTCCCTGGACCCTATTCTGCAAAAATATATAACTTCAGGTCCGAATGTAGTGTATAGGAAAGCTAAAACGGTAGCGAACTCTTTGTCCCCAAGCCTGTTCTCATCACAAAATAAACAGATGAATGTATTTCCTAATGGTTCTTTCCCTTGCAGTAATTGCAAGATTTGCGGTTATATGAAAAAATCCAATAGTTTTGTATCCAGTCAAACTGGAAGGTCTCATACTATCAGATCATTTATTAATTGCAAATCGATATATATATTGTCTACCTCATCACTTGTGGATGTGGTAGCCAATATGTTGTAAGAACCATTAGGAATTTTAAAGTGCGCATTATGGAGCATGTGCGACTGATTTCAAAAGGGAATTTGGATCATCCAGTCCCCAAACATTTCACCAACTGTCCCCAAGGAGGATTAAAAAACTTCAGTTTTCAAGGTATTGAGTCTATTTTACCATTGCCCAGAGGGGGTGATAGGATCAAAAAATTGGATCAACGTGAGGCATTCTGGATCTTTACTTTAAGGACCAGAGTGCCTCACGGCATGAATATTGATTGGGACCTTTCCCACTTTTTATAGTGGGTAAGGGTTCTGTATTATAGTAATGTTCTATGCTTATTGGAATTCTATTAAATTGTTTATGATTTTGGTAATTTATATATTTCATTCAATGGTGTCTATCTGTTTCATCCATATATGGAGTTCAATATTGGTGTAATAATATATATGATAGTTAATACTTATATATTCTCTCCATATAATGTACTATGTCCATGACAATCACTTACACCCAGTCTGTGTTTTCCTTTATGTAGTTTAAGCTTATTTATTACTTAATTAATATGTATTAAACATGTGTACTGTATATAATTATTTCATATAATGAATATTATGTTATTTAAGTATCTGAATACTACAGTCAGGTTTGGCTTTTGTGATTGTTTTAACATTTTTTTACATCTTTTTGCATTATTATGTATTTTTGATTTATCAATAAGGGTTTCTTTCAAATTTTTGTGTTTTTATATTGTCGGATTCTTAGTTTAAGTTCTTTTTGTGTATTCTAATGATTTTTTGATAGGTATGTTAGTTTGTTCGTTTTTTAGAGTAATAATAAAGTTGTTGAAGAAAAAAATACTTTTAACTCCCCTCCGCCTCTAGCCCGGTGTGAGAAGCAGTGCCATGCATTCCAGGCTGGAAGCGGGTGCACACGAGTGACGTCACCTCAGGGATTTGGTTGATTGGTGGTTTATGAGTTGGCGTCACAGTGTTGCGACGCGTCACTGGCACGCATGCGCAGTGTGTCTTCACGGACTTTTTGGCGCGAAATGGGGCTTATAAATGTTAGGAGGTTTGTATACATGTTACACCTTGATAAAGTCCCACGGGACAAAACGCGTTGGTGCGTGGGCTGTGTCTCTGTCCCTGTGTATTCATGGAATAAATTACCCTCAGTTTTAGTCTTGGAGTTGTGCCCTTTATTTTTTCCATAGGATTTTTTCTTGTGGATTCTCTTACCAGCAGTGCTCCTTTGCTCTCATCGATTTAGCACAACAGCACAACAGTATGGTGTCATTAAAAAAAATTCTTTATTCATAAAATTTAAAAAACGCAAGATCTCCTTTATTAAA
Source organism: Ascaphus truei (assembly GCA_036426205.1). Lineage (NCBI taxonomy): Eukaryota > Metazoa > Chordata > Amphibia > Anura > Ascaphidae > Ascaphus > Ascaphus truei. The sequence goes on from WSYH01002409.1 coordinate 71,061, forward strand.
GTGCAGAAAGTCAAAACATTTACAGTAGGATGGTGTACAGAACAGTCAGTCAGGCCTGCACAACTCCAGTCCTCGATGGCCACAAACAGGCCCGGTTTTCAAGACAGCCTTGAAAACCGTGCCTGTTTGCATCCCTCGTGGACTGGAATTGTGCAGGTCTTGTGTACAGTAAGTAAATACATTTCTTTATTAATACAAGTTAAAACACGCAACATCTCCTTTATTAAAGTACAGAGAGTCAAAACATGTACAGTACAGCACAGCACAGCACAACGGTATGGTGTCATTAAAAAAATATCTTTATTCATAACATTTTAAAAACGCAACATCTCCTTTATTAAAGTACAGAAAGTCAAAACATTTACAGTAGGATGGTGTACAGAACAGTCAGTCAGGCCTGCACAACTCCAGTCCTCAATGGCCACAAACAGGCCCGGTTTTCAGGACAGCCTTGAAAACCGTGCCTGTTTGCGGCCCTCGTGGACTGGAATTGTGCAGGTCTTGTGTACAGTAAGTAAATACATTTCTTTATTAATACAAGTTAAAACACGAAAAACAGTACAGCACAGCACAACAGTATGGTGTCATTAAAAAAAATTCTTTATTCATAAAATTTAAAAAACGCAACATCTCCTTTATTAAAGTACAGAAAGTCAAAACATTTACAAAAACATTTACAAAAAATAAACAACAGTTGAACAGTCACGCAGATGCTATAAATAGCAATAGTTGGATAACAGTAAAGATACATAATTTATGTGTCAAAAAGAAGGGGTCCTATGTCCCAATCAGAATTTAAACCACATGGGGCGCAGTAGTTATAAAATCCATTAAAGTTTCCCTGGGGGTTTAATTAGGGTATTAATCTATTACCCCCCCTCTGATTGGACGATGTGCTCTATACCTTGGTCGGGTCACTAATTGTAGTTTGGGCAATGTTAACATTTAATCTTTTCAAGTTAGAGCACTGACCGTGTCCAATCAGAGGGGTAATAAATTAAATACCCTAAATAAAGGGACTATACTGGATTTTACACTACAGACACGCGCCCCATGTGGTTTAAATTCTGATTGGGACATAGGACCCCTTCTTTTTGACACATAAATTATGTATCGTTACTGTTTTCCAACTATTGCTATTTATAGCATCTGGTTAGTTTTTGTTGCATTCTTTAGCAATTCTCAGGATGTCTATGTATAGAGTATGGTATAACTATGTATGTTCATTCAAATCATTTATATCAATTATTTGACAGATCATTGTCTATGTGATAGAATTGATGTGATTTACATATTCTTTAGTTATTGATTTCACAATATGATTGAAACAATATATGTTTACTAAGAATTTATTAATTGTAAATATGCTCTTGTTTAGTCTCATTTTACTTTTTCCATATGCATTGGGCTCTGTGGATTTAATATATACAGTTTATATGTATCTTCTTTAATATTTCAAGATTACATTGCCCAATGCACTACCTTCGTTACTTCGATATTCTTGGCCAATATCAAAGGTTGTTTATCTTTTTAATGATTCTTTTAAAAGTTTTTTTGTTATTTTGTAACTTTTTTATGTTTATTTCATGTTATTTTATTATTTGCATATTGTTTTTCTTTTCCTTTGATATTGCCCACTTGGAGTGTTAAAATTTTAAATTCAATAAAGTTTTTTCAATGTAAATTGGATTCTATGACACGCGTACGTCATACGCCGCGTCACGTGACGTAATGACGTCACGTCGATGGGCGCAATTAGTTTTCATGCTCGACTCCATCTGGGGGAGTAGCGTTTGATACTTGGGAGCCACTACTTTGGCTAGTGGCTGTCCTGTCTCTATGCCGCAACCCCCTTGCTGTCGGACTTGATGTGTGCACGTGTTTGTGACACGTCCGTGCGTGATGACGTCGGACGTCTTCATCACGTGACATACGCGGAAGTATTGGCGATTAGCGTGCCTAGATCTCCTCTTTTGTATAAATGACACTCCAAGGGGGTAAGTAGTCATTCACCTTGATAAAGGACTAGCGATAGTCTGAAAAGCGTTGGTGTGTTTTTTTGTTTCTGATTCATTAAAGTAAGCTTTTATTTATGGGAACGCATCCTTGAACTTTTTTCTGGCATTGCCAGGTTTGGATCTAGTGCTCCGTTTTTTTCTCTCCTGCTCATTACAGAGCGTACCCTATGATAAGGGACGTTAACAAAATCAAGAGAGTGGTCCAGGCCCAGGCATGGATCAACAGTGGAGAAACTTTCCAAGATTGCATCTTCACTGACGAGTCTACTGTTTCGCTGGAGAGATTTGCCACCTATGCATTCTACAAAAAAGGTTGCAAATCTATGTAGCCGCGTCCAAAACACCCAGTGAAGATGCATGTGTGGGGTGCCATCTCTAGGCGTGGACCAGGATGCATCGTCATCTTTGAAGGTACAGTAAAATGTATGTCACACGCTTTTGCCTTACGCACTGTACTGTACTAGTGTGCAGTTTTTTGAGCACTTTTCTTTTCTTGTTATAAGAATCATGAATAAAGCTTTCTTCCAAGACAAAATTGTGCCTGAGATTGTGGAATACATCACACGTGAGTTCCCGGATGGTCACCATTTATACCAGGACAACGATCCGAAGCATACCGCGTCAACAGCGCATATCCTTGAGCGCGGTATGAACTGGGTGAAGACGCCAGCGGAGTAAGTGCGGTAACCGTGTCTCATTTTTTCCCACTGTTTTTACTGTGTACTGTATCTCTTAAACTAATTGTCCTTTTTTTCCCCCTCCAATGACAGATCGCCAGACTTCAATACTATCGAAATTGTCTGGCATGAGCTGAAGGACCATATCCGAAAAGTCGTGAAACCCTCCAAAAAGGATGAGTTGGCGCAAGACATACTGAGTTTTTGGAACGATGTACTCGCCGTGGAACGATGCAATAAATATATTGACCATATTGCGACTGTGTTGCCCATTGTGATCGTGCGTAATGGGCAAGCATCAGGAATATGTATGGTATAGTACTGTACTGTAGTATTGTAAGTACAGTATGATACAGGTAAGTATGGCACAGATTTTTTCTTTCCTAGTAGTCAGAGTATACAGTAGTTCCAGTATAGACTAGTTTGACTGTACTAACTGCATACTGTAGTCCAATATGGAGTAGCTATACAGTACACAATGCCATAATACAGTATGCACCTAACTGCTCAATTTTTTTCTTTCCAGAGAGAGCAGCACCAGCCATCTGGTTACAAAGTATTTAACAGTAGTCACAGTATACAGTAGTTCCAGTATAGATTAGTTTGACAGTACTACACAGCACACAATGCCATAATACAGTATGCACATAACTGCACTAATTTTTTGTTTTCTTGTCTTTTCAGAAAAAAGGATGGACTGGGGGAGAGGGGGGTATCATGTAAAGTCTGTGAACTGTTTGTACAGTTAAGTGTACAGTATCAAAACTGCAGTCATGATGTACACAAAACCTCTTCTCTCTCAATGAACTACTGTACTGTACACAGAATGAGGAAGAAGATAAAGACGGAAAAATTATATTACTATATATATATATTATTATATTCTATATATTATTAATTAATATTATTATCTATGTGCATTATTCATGATTATCCATCGGCCCTCAATTGCCATCTGACAAAAGAACTTAATAAAGACTGCATTTTGTATTATTCAAGATTATTTTTATATTTGTTTTTATTGTTCCTGATAAAATAAAATAAATATTTATTTACATCCATGATAATCATAATCATTGACAACCCCCCCCCCCCACACCTACACCAAAGAAAAAGAAAGAATGACAGTGCTGTGCAAATCTGATTTACATATCAAATTCAAGAGGGATTTTCCAGAGTGGATTTTCAAAAGCGTTACCGTAAACAAAGCCTCAAAGGGTTGGGAGGGTGGATGGGTGAGTCATGCGCAGTAATCATCAGCTAGCTCCCATCCCAAAGAGGATTTCACGCAGGCACAGTGAGGTGATGCTTGGCTAGGGACGGATTAAAAACACAATGGCAAGCTTCAGAAACTGAATGACTCTGTAGAGGTGTCTGTCGATAAGAGTTTCAAATCCTTGAGCGAGCCTTGTGTGTGTGCATGGGGAAGGGGGGCACAGGGTACAGCTGCATGAAGGATTAGCTGTGCTGCAGTTCAAAGAAATGACATAATTTCAAAAGGCAGGTTATCATAATAATTTGATCCCTACACCCCCAAATACAGTACATAAAAAGCACACAAATCAACCATGTGCATTCAAACGCACAGGGTCGCAGTGAAAAGCTACAGCACAGATCAAGTTGGTCTAGGCAGGCTTGTGGAAAAAATAAAAATAAAAACTGAGGAGAAAAAAATATATATTTTTTTTGGTCACTCACTCTTGAACTTTGCAAGCAAGCAGTGGTGAATTTACAGGCGCATGCGCAGTAATCATCAGCTATGTACTGCAGCTCCCATCCCAAAGAGGATTACACGCAGGTGCACTGAGGTGATGCTCGGCTAGGGACGGATTAAAAACACAATGGCAAGCTTCAGAAACTGAATGACTCTTTAGAGGTGTCTGTCGATGAGAGTTTCAAATCCTTGAGCGAGCCTTGTGTGTGTGCGTGGGGGAGAGGGGCACAGGGTACAGCTGCATGAAGGATTAGTTGTACTGCAGTTCAAAGAAATGACATTATTTCAAAAGGCAGGTCACCATAATAATTTGATCCCTACACCCCCCAAATACAGTACATAAAAAGCACACAAGTCAACCATGTGCAGTCAAACGCACAGGGTCGCAGTCAAAAGCTACAGCACAAATCAAGTTGGTCTAGGCAGGCTTGTGGGGAAAATAAAAATAAAAAATCACTTTTGAACTTCGCAAGCAAGCAGGTATGTGATTGAAACCAGAAAGACACACATTCAAAGGAATGGTGTGGGAGAGGTGTACTGCACTGTAGATAAGATAAGAAGTTGAAATACTGCAGTGCAGTAAATTATCCTGTGTGTGTGGGGGAGAGCGAGGGGAGAGCGCTTTATACAGTATGCCGAAATGTGATACTGTTACAGCACAATGCATTTCAACAATTTTCAAATGAGACATACAGTACAGCACTGCAAACGCATGTATAAATATGCAAATTTACAATTACTGCGCGCGCACATGCAGACTGTGTACTGATGTAAAAGAAAGACGAATGGCGCACAGCCAGAGAGCCAGGTGTAGGATAAAACTGCTATTCTTTATTCGTGCATGCAGGAGGACAGGCAACCCCCTTGGGGAACAAACAGGAACCTCCTACGCGTTTCGGACCTGGGGGTCCTTTATCAAGGAGTATGGGATGTGTTTGGATAAGGCCCCTTATATTCCTGCTTCATAATTGGTAAATTTCAAAAGTCTGTGCAAAATTGCCGCCGCCACCTAGTGCGCATGCGCGTGACGTCACCTGAGGCGCCGCACCACCAAGCCGAAGGATTGTGTCTAAGTACCGCCCCCTGTGTCTGACCGCGCATGCTCACATCGGAGCGTGAGGCTGGCAAGACTTCTCTAGTCAGTGTCTCCGCTCCTGCCAGTAGTGACGTCATCGCGGGCCTCCCATAGGCCGGTGCATGTCGATGGCCCACCAATGAGAGTGGTGAACGATCGACAATGCACCAATCACAACGGGTCCCCCCGCGCTCACACTAGAGGCAGTCATGGAGCATACAGGCTAGGATTAACAAAGAACAACTAATTTTGTGTATGACAGGGATATAAAAATAAGATCTAATTCTCAGGTCTACCTGTCATAGATGATGGGCTTTATCCATACTGATCCCATGTTAAACAAAACATACAATGTGGTACATATAACACTCTATTAAAACAAACAAAATTACTACTAGCATGATACAATATGCACCTTGAAACTAAGTTCAAAAACATATACATATCCAAAATACAAATCAAAAATACAAAATATATATTAAAAACAATAAAGACATTTAACAAGACTTGTTGGTATGTCTTGTCCTTAATGTCCCCAAGGCTGAGGAACAACAAATGTAATATACTTTTATGTATACAGATTCTTATTGTCATCCTTAATTCATATCGGTGAAACTGTATAATTACACATTGACAACTGAGGGTGCTATAATTTTATGTTTTAACTCATACTATGTGATTGATGGATTCTAAAGGGCTCTCAAGATGTTGAAAGGTAACGGGCGAGACCCTTAAGGGATGTCTCATATTAGAAGGACAATATAGTACTGGGAGGATAGTGCTGTTAATATTTTTTATTTTTTATTTATGCAAAAAATGAGACAGGTTCCATTCTATATTTAGACCACAGGGAGTTCTTGTCTGAAGCATAAATATCCAATATGCCTCCCTGCGGTCTAAAAGGTTCAGCATGTCACCTCCTCTTTCTTTAGAAAAGATTTTTTCAATTCCCTGAACTTTTAGCCTATTGATGTTACCTTTGGGGCATTGTACAAAATGATTCGAGACAGGGTGGGATGTATCACCTTTTTTGATTAACCCAATATGCTCAAGTATTCTATTCTTTAAAGGTCTGATTGTCCTTCCTACGTAGTTGATTCCACACCCACACGTCAATAAATAGATCACATATTGGGTGTCGCAATTAATAAATGACTTAATTGGAAAATCCTGATTGGATCTACAACCTCTAAATTGTTTTGAGGGTGTCATAAACCGGCAAATCTTACATTTCCCACATCTGTATGATCCCTTAGTTATAAATTTCCTGATGGGGGGAGGTGTAGACGCAACATAGCTTGGTGAGATGTAAGTGGCAATAGTTTTTGCCTTGCGGTATACAAAGCGGGGACCCTTTTCCACATATTTTTTCAGACTCCCATCCATTTGGAGGATGTTCCAATGATTACGAATAATTTTTTGAATTTGATTACTACATCTGTTGTACTGTGTAATCATAAGTGGAACATCCTCCCCTATGAAATTGGTGTCTCCCCTGGTTTTAGTCTCCCCATGGATTGGTAGGTACTTTTTTCTAGTTTTTAGTAAATCCTCTCTATTGGTTAGTGCAACTTCTTTGTGGATTTGGGTCAGATGCTCTGTGTTGTAACCTCGCTGATGGAAACGGTGGTGCAGCTCCCCAGACTGACGAGAAAAGGCCTCCTCAGTGGAGCAATTTCTCCTCAGTCTGAGGAACTGGCCCTTGGGGATACCTCTGATGACGGCAGGTGGATGACAGCTGTCGGCTCTTAATAGCATATTTCTTGCATTAGGTTTTCTGTATGTCTCTGTTTGTATTTGGCCTTTGATGTCAATAGACAATCGGAGGTCCAGATAGTCAATGTGTTGCGTGTTGTGGATATGAGTGAAGACTAAATTTAAATCATTAGTATTAATATAATCAAAAAAATTGTGCAAAGTGTCTAAATCACCCTCCCAAATCATAATCAGGTCGTCAATAAACCTTCTATAAAATGTGATGTGCTTACGGAAAGGATTTGTGCTTGAAAAGATAAACAGTGATTCCCACCACCCCATAAATAGATTCGCATACACCGGTGCAAAGCTCGTGCCCATTGCCGTACCCCTCTGTTGGAAATAAAATGTGCGATCAAATAAAAAATAATTATGTGTCAATAAATACTTAATAGCATCCAAAATAAATGCTGTGTGAAAGTGATTGCTATCTGGACCTCCGATAAAGTGCTCAACAGCTGCCACCCCCTGATCGTGTCTAATTATTGAGTAGAGGGACGTAACGTCCATGGTTACCCAAATTGATTGTGGGCTCCAATTCACATTTTTCAATTTTCTAATGAGGTCCCCTGAATCCAACAGAAATGAAGGTAAATGTTTTACGAAAGGTTGTAGAAATTGATCGATGTATTTTGATAAACCATCTCCCAAAGATCCAATAGACGAAATGATTGGCCTCCCCGGGGGGTCGACCAATGTCTTGTGGACCTTTGGGAGATGGTAAAAGACTGGTATAATTGGGTTTGGATTCCACAGAAATGCAACTTCCGCTTTGGTTAATACCTGAGTAATTTCCCCCACTTCTATCAAATCTTTGTATGACTTCAAAAATCTCTCTGTAGGATCATCTGGTAGTGCAGAGTAGGTAGTGGCGTCCCCAAGTTGCCGAAAGGCTTCCTTAAGGTAGCCAGCCCCACTCTGCACCACCACCGCTCCTCCCTTGTCGGCGTTTTTTATGACAATTTTGGAGTTTTTCTGTAATGACAATAATGCCTGCTTCTCTTTGTGATTGAGATTATGTTTACCCACATTAGGTAGGGAATAACCCTCCGCTAAGATACGCAGGTCCCTAATGACCAAATTCTCGAATGTCGTTAAAAAAGGACCTTTAGCGAATTGTGGATCAAATATAGAACCCTTTTTGAGGGTAGACCTCCAGTTACTGAACTCTGGAATGATATTTTGTTCAGATACAACATCGTTATCATATAATAATTCTTCAAGGTCCAGTATATCTTGAAGATCACAAGCCCCTCTAAAAGAGGGAGTCGGGACCACTGGTTCATCTATATGTGGTTCAGGATCTTCTTGAAGGTGTGGTGAGGATGGTACTCCAGGCAACTCAACATCCTCCATAATGTCCAATGACCTGTCCTCTGTGGTACCCACAAACTGGGAACGTTTGTGGAAAAATGACTTTAAAGATAACTTTCTCACAAATTTGTGGACATCTATGGCGGTGTTAAACAGGTCAAAGTCCATAGTTGGTGCATATTTAAGTCCCTTTTGTAAGAGTGACACTTCTGCGGCGGTTAGTTCCTCCCCAGAGATATTTATAACATCTGTTTCTTGATCAGAACTTACTTCTTCCTTTTGGCCGGCCATCTGCCGCCCTCTCTTCTTTTTTCCTCTTCTGGCTCTTTTTGGTTTTTCTGGAAGAGAGGGAAGTTTTTTTGCTGTTGTAGATGTCTGGAGGAGGATTGTTGTTCCATTCCGCTATCATGATAACTTCTTGTATGGTCCGCGCCTGGTTTCCTGGAGGTTTCCACAGGGCCATCCGAGTGGTATCCTGTTTTATCAGACTGGAAAAAAGATACTGAATGCGAAAGGTTATCTACATCTGAGAAATCAGAATCCCCACTTGTTTGATCAGTATTTTTTGATTTGAGTATTGATTTGCGCGGGGTAGACCGCATAACCCTTTCTTTTTGCTGATAATTTTTCTGAGGGCCCTGATTCCCCCTGTCTCTGATAGGGTTAACCCGCTGCCAGCTATATACTTGCTTCTTCTCGTAGTCGGTGCGGTCCCTATCATATTTGACCTGTTTTTTTGCAGTGATATCTTCCTCAGCTTTTAATACGGTCTCTGCTAGTATTCTGTCATAGTTTCTGAAACCTTCCAACTTTTTAAATCTTTGTAATTGTGATTGGAGTTCTTTGATTTGTGTTTGCAAACTTTTCCTCTCGTTAACTTTTTGTTCAATGATGAGCTCCATTAGTTTGAAACTGCACTGGTCTAGTGTGGCCACCCATTGTTGTTCAAACTGGGGGGTAGAAAACCCAAATGTTGGGACCTTCTTAACACGTAAACCCCTTGGGATCCTTTTATTAGATATATAATTTTCCATGGAAATGATATCCCACCATGCTCTGATGTTCAAAATCAAAAGTCTCTCCAGTCTTTGGAAGTGTGTTTTTAAATCTGAAATGTCCTTAGTGTCAACATCCACTACCCGTTCAAACACTTGTTGTGCCCTTTTCTTACTGATTGAGTCATCCCAACAGTTTAAAGCATACATTGTAGGTTCCTCTTCAACTGCCTCATTTTCCTCCATCTCAGCCATAACAACAAAAACAGCGTGGATATTCCACTGAATGTGAGTAAGCTTTTACAGACACAGGAGGATGTCCATGCACTTCTTGATATAATCGTTAAAAGTTCATTCCATACACCTGCTCATGTAATAAACTTGATTGTAGATAAAGGAATCAACTGTAGTGAGCTACCCCAGTGTGGGGGGGGTTGGATAGGTAGAAAAAATTAGGGTGCTCAACCCAGATGAAATCCATCCAACTCGGTGGACTATAAATCAAAACCCTGGAGATACCAGTGGGAGTGGGTGGGTACAATATAGACTTTTGTAAGCATAATGACAGTTGTCCAACTTAACTATGACAGTCTAAACCCATAAAGAAACCCACTCACGTCATCTCCAGGGGTGTAGTGTGTACTGATGTAGGTTGAACTGCTAAAGTATTAGACTTCGAAGACAACACCTCACGAACGCCCCCCTGAGTTTTTAGATGGTATTGCAGTATTGCAGACAGCGATAATAAAATGCTAATGTTACGAGCGCTAAAATACCGCAATATACTCCGGAAAAAAAATGCATCTGTCCGCGGTTATCAGAGTTGCGCCGCTACGGCCGCATGAGGCTAAAGGCGCCCGCCACTGTATCTGTCAAAGGATGGATCGGGTAAAGAACATCTAAGCACACTGTTAAAGATTACAGTGGGATCTTTACCCATGCCATGTTGACCTGCCAAAAACTTCAAAAGTGTTTCTATGCAAGATACAATATGTCAAAACAGAAATGTCTGGTTTGAAAAAAAGTTTTTATTTGTTCAATCTTAACTTGTACAGTGGCGGCCGCCTTTATCCTAATGGATCCGCGCGCTCTGATAATCTCGGTCAGATGCGTTTTTTTTTTTGGTCCGGAGTGAATTGCGTTATTTTAGCGCTCGTGATATTAGCATTTTATTCTCGCTGTCTGGAATACTGCAATACCATCTAAAAACTCAGGGGGGCGTTCGCGAGCTGTTGTCTTCGAAGTCTAATACTTTAGCAGTTCAACCTACTGTGCGTCAGTACACAGTCTGCGTGTGCGCGCGCAGTAATTGTAAATTTGCATATTTATACATGCATGTTCAGTGCTGTACTGTATGTCTCATTTGAAAATTGTTGAAACGCATAGGTGTGTGGCGTGTGCTGTAACAGTGTCACATTTTGGCATATACAGTACAACGCTCTCCCCTCGCTCGACCCAGCGCACGCACAGGATAATTTACCAATTTTTTTTTAATTTTCTCCACAAGCCTGCAAAAACCATCTTGATATTACGATATTCAATCTGTGCTGTAACTTTTGACTGCGACCCTGTGCGTTTGACTGCACATGGTTGATTTGTGTGCTTTTTATATACAGTACTGTATTTGGGGATGTAGGGATCATATTATTATGATGAACTGCCTTTTCAAATTACAGTATGTCATTATCTTTGAACTTCAAGCAGCTGTACCCTGTACCTCACTGTGCCTTGTGGGGCAAACACACAAGGCTCGCTAAAGGATTTGAAACTCTTATCGACAGACACCTCTACAGAGTCATTTATTTTCTGAAGCTTGTCATTGTGTTTTTAATCCGTCGATAGCCCGAGCGTCACCTCACTGCGCCTGCGTGTAATCCTCTTTGAGATGGGAGCTAGCTGATTACTGTGCATGACTCACCCAACCCCCCCCTCCAACCCTTTGAGGCTTTGTTTATGGTAACGCTTTGGAAAAATCCCTTCTCGAATTTGATATGTAAATCTGATTTGCACAGAACTGTGAGAATTGAGAGTTAAAAAACCATTAAGTGATTCATGTTGTCTTGTCATTTATTCTTTATCTTTGGTGTACTGTAGGTGTGGGGGGGTTGTTGTCAATGATTCTGATTATCAAGAATGTAAATAAATATTTATTTTATTTTATCAGGAACCGAAAAAAACAAATATAAAAATAGTCATGAATACATAATGCAGTCTTTATTAAGTTCTTCTGTCAGATGAAAATTGAGGGCCGGTGGATAAACATGAATAATGCACATTGATAATCATATATAATATATATATATAGTAATATAATTTTTTCCGTCTTTATCTTCTTCCTCATTCTGTGTACAGTATAGTAGTTCATTGAGAGAGGAGAGGGTTTGTGTACATCATTACTGCTATTTAGCTACTGTACACTTAACTGTACAAACAGTTCACAAACTTTACATGATACCCCCCTCTCCCCCAGTCCATCCTTTTTTCTGAAAAGACAAGAAAACAAAAAATTAGTAGAGTTATGTGCATACTGTATTAAGGCATTGTGTGCTGTGTAGTACTGTTAAACTAGTCTATACTGGAACTATTGTATACTGTGACTACTGTTAAATACTTTGTAACCAGATGGCTGGTGCTGCTCTCTCTGGAAAGAAAGAAATTGAGCGGTACTGTACTGTAGGTGCATACTGTATTATGGCATTGTGTACTGTATACTATAGCTACGGTACTCCATATTGGACTACAGTATGCAGTTACCGTAGTACTGTCAAACTCGTCTATACTGGAACTACTGTATACTCTGACTACTAGGAAAGAAAAAATCTGTTCCATACTTACCTGTATCATACTGTACTTACAATACTACAGCACAGTACTTCAGCATACCATACTACCTTCCTGATGCTTGCCCATTACGCGCGATCACAATGTGCAACACAGTCGCAATATGGTCAATATATTTATTGCTTCGTTCCACGGCGAGTACATCGTTCCAAAAACTCAGTATGCCTTTTGCCAACTCATCCTTTTTGGAGGGTTTCACGACTTTTCGGATATGGTCCTTCAGCTGATGCCAGACCATTTAGATCGGATTGAAGTCTGACGATCTGTCACTGGAAAAAAAGGACAATTAGTTTAAGAGATATAGTACACAGTAAAAACAGTGGGAAAAAAATGAGACACGGTCACCGCACTTACTCCGCTGGCGTCTTCACCCAGTTGATACCGTGCTCAAGAATATGCGCTGTTGACGCGGTGTGCTTCGGATCGTTGTCCTGGTAGAAACGGTGACCATACGGGAACTCACGTGTGATGTATTCCACAATCTCAGGCACAATTTTGTATTGGAAGAAAGCTTTATTCATGATTCCTATAACAAGAAAAGAAAAGTGCTCAAAAAACTGCACACTAGTACAGTACAGTGTATAAGGCAAAATTATATTTTATATATTTTACCTTCAAAGATGACGATGCATCCTGGTCCACGCCTAGAGATGGCACCCCACACATGCATCTTCACTGGGTGTTTTGGACGCGGCTTCATAGATATGCAACCTTTTTTGTGGAATGCAAAGGTGGCAAATCTCTCCAGCGAAACAGTAGACTCGTCAGTGAAGATGCAATCCTGGAACGTTTCTCCACTGTCGATCCATGCCTGGGCCTGGACCACTCTCTTGATTTTGTTAACGTCCCTTATCATGGGGTATGCTCTGTAATGACAAGGAATAAATAATTTTAGAGGTACAGTACAGTTTCTTAAACAACACTTTTACCTCCTGTACTGTCCAGTACTAACCTCACACGTCCATATTTCCATCCAATTCTGAGTCTCATCTTCTTTATGCTGGTCTCGGATATAGTCAAATTGGGATTTTCCTGCAGAGTGTATTTGACCCTTAATGCACTCTTCTCATCATTCTCCTCATTTATTTTGTCGACCAGAAGAGTTGTCTCCCTACAAAGTACAGAAATACAATCCGGTAAGTTACAGTGCAGTAGGCCACAAGCACAGCACATCCTTTGGTGTAAAAATAGTATACTATGAGATATTGTTCTATTAATATGCAGCAATATAAAAAATATACATATACTGTTGTTATATAAATATACCGAAATAACTAAAATATTAGATACAGTTGATCTACAGTACACAATATATTGTTCTATTAATATGTAGCAATATAAAAAATATATATACTGTTGTTATATAAAAATACCGAAATAACTACAATATTAGATACAGAAGATCTACAGTACACAATATATTGTTCTATTAATATGCAGCAATATAAAATATATATATACTGTTGTTATATAAATATACCGAAATAACTACTGTATAAAATTAAATACAGTAGATCTACACAATATATTGTTCTATTAATATGCAGCAATATAAACAATGATAGATATACTGTATTATATAGTTATATAAATATACTTACGCGGTAGTTACCGTTGGTGTCCTCGTGCGTTGTCTGTTTTTTCCGTGTGCATGATAGCACACGGTGGTTTCTGGCACAACGAGGCCAGAAGCAGCTAACCAGCGTTGGATATCTATAATTCGGTGTCCGCTCGTGTACATCTCCTTAATTCTCATGCTGAGATCCTTTGAAATCTTTTTAACAGGCATTGCTGCGAGTAGAAAGAAATACAAACACAAGAATGTATATTCGATGTTTAGTCGATGTGTATTCAATGTGCAGTGAATCCACAAAATGGATGGTGAATTTATACGTTAAGGACTCACATTTACGTACGCCCAATTTCAACACCTGTACCTCGTCGCCATGCATAAAAGGTTACACACTTTGCATAGCCCATCACTCGATGATCTTTATCTGAACTTGCCCTTGTCCAGATACTGCATTGTGCCATCTGCTTCCATGGATCAACCCCGATTCTACCGTCGCAGGAAGCCACTCGCCTCTGCCGTGCCTGTCACACAGAAAAGCGAAAGGCGGCAGCCGTTTCCATGCCAAGGCCAAAGCGACAGGCTAAGGCCAATAAAGAAAACCTTCTGCTGACCCCAAAGGCTAAGGGTTTTAATTGACGTAAGCCTTATTATGTCAAGAAGCAATATGGTGATGTACACTCAACACAAAACAAATGGCAGCCAACCCATCGAACCCGCAGACCACTTCCTCCAATACGCTTCAACGATTCTGCCGCCGCTCTCCCAGATATCTTCAGCCCGTCTTCACCACTACTTGTCCTCGACGCTTCCGCCGCCCTCCCGGAAACCCACAGGCCATCTTTGTCACTGCTCTTCGACGACGCTGCCATCGGTGCCCCTGAAATCCACGCGTCACTTTCTCCATTGCGCTTAGATGACTCTGCCGCTTATCGCCCGGAAATCCAGAGGTCACTTTCTCCATCCCTCTTCGACGATGCTGCCACTTCTCCTCTCCCGGAAATCCACAGGTCACCTCCTCCACCCTTCTTCGGCGACGCTGCCGCTCCTCTCCATGGAACCCCCCTCTCATCCTCCATAGCACCCATCCACCCAGATGTCCACAGCACGCCATGCACAAGAAGCAGCTCGTTAGACCAGATGCTGAATGGGATAAGTGTGGATATCCCTGGGAACTCTATTGTGCTGGCAAAGATAGATCTGCTTCTGGAGACCATGCTAAATAGGGATCAACGGATGCAGAAGATGGATCAACGGACGGAGAAGATGGATCGACGGATGGAGAAGATAGAGACTGACATAGTGAGGATACATCACTTGCTCAGTGTTCATGTTCCTGTATCCCCGACGCCGGAGCAGGAGGGTGGCATGGATGTGATGAATGGGACCTTTGACCACCTTCCATCAGCAAGCGCACCCCCTCCACCAGAAGATTTTGTGTACATGTATGCTGTTGAGGAGGAGGATAACATGACAACCCCGTCAAGACCACGCCAGGAGACAACACGGCGACCAAGACAGGAGGAAAGCTTCCACCCAGACAACCTACCCTCGCCCGCTGCCACAAGCACACCCGCTCACAGAAGAACAACCACTTCCAGAACCCAACCTACATACGCTTGCATCGATACGGTGCCCGACATCATCCTGCGCGATCTGCCACCGGCACTCAGGGAGAAGTGTAGGGTGATGAGTGCTGGTGTACCCCACAAGTATGCCTTGTTACTTTTTAAGCACTACGTGTCCTACTTGATGTACTGCGAGTGGGCTTTCTACGTGAACTATGAAGGAAATCGCGAAAAAAAGGCGCTTCCTGACAATTTAAGAAAGACCATTCTGGAGGAATTGCGGCGCTTTTTTTTCAATTTCAGATCCTTTAATGAAAGGCGTTCGAGACTGCATTAATGGCATTTTGCGCCATGCAAGGCATTAGCCATGGAAGGACTATCTGGTGGGGTACGAATTTGCATGAGTGTTCAACTATTTTTTGTAATTGTTTTGTTACAGTCCCCGAGGGCAACAAACAGGCCCGGTTTTCAAAGGTTACCCTGAAAACCGGGCCTGTTTGCGGCCCTCGAGGACAGGAGTGCAGGCATGACTGACCGCTCTGCACACCATCCTACCGTAAATGTTTTGACTTGCTATACTTTAATAAAGGAGATGTTGCGTTTTGTATATTTTACTTTCTGAATAAAGATTTTTTTTTAAAACAGGTAAGACCATACTGTTGTGCTGTACTGTACACGTTTTGACCTGCTGTACTTAAATAAAGGAGATGTTGTGTTTTGTATATTTTACTGTATGAATAAAGAATTTTTTTTAAAACATGTAGGTAAGACCATACTGTTGTGCTGTACTGTACATGTTTTGACCTCCTGTACTTAAATTAAGGAGATGTTGCGTTTTGTATATTTTACTGTATGAATAAAGAATTTTTTTTAAAACAGGTAGGTAAGACCATACTGTTGTGCTGTACTGTACATGTTTTGACCTGCTGTACTTAAATAAAGGAGGTGTTGTGTGATTTAACTTGTATTAATAAATAAATGTTTGTGTTTACTGTACACAAGACCTGCAAAATTCCAGTCCCCGAGGGCAACAAACAGGCCCGGTTTTCAAAGGTTACCCTGAAAACCGGGCCTGTTTGTGGCCCTCGAGGACAGGAGTTGTGCAGGCCTGACTGACCGCTCTGCACACCATCCTACCGTAAATGTTTTTACTTGCTGTACTTTTATAAAGGAGATTTTGCGTTTTGTATATTTTATGAATAAAGATTTTTTTTTTAATAAAAACATGTGACTGTAAACCATACTGACTGACTGTAAATGTTTTTACTTTCTGTACATAAATGTTTTTGCTAGCAGTAAACCTGTTGATGTTTTGAATTGCTGTGCAATTAAAATGTTTTTACATTGTACAGTATTTGTAAATAAATGTTTTTGTACT
>WSYH01002410.1:0-86308 GCA_036426205.1 Ascaphus truei
CTCCTCCCCTAACTGCTCCTATAACTCCTCCCCTAACTGCTCCTATATCCAATCACTCACAAGCACTGCCGGATCACAGCTAACACGTAACTACCTTGACACATTGATGCCACATGAAAGAAACGCCTCTGGCATAGTGACACCTCTCCAGCAAACCCACAAAGTGTGAACTGCTCTAATTGTATGTTACTGTGATGGTTTATCATGCTAACACCCCCCTGCGTGCCACCCCTATTTATCTCTCCCTCCCTCGTGCCCGGGCTCCCGCCTCGCACACAATTCATTCCTCTTTGGCTGATTAATAATGGAGAGGCGGCACTGGGTTAAGTGTATGCAGCCAGAGGGTGATGTTTAATTAGCTACCAAATGAAAGTGTCCTCTTCACTCTCTGGCCTGAGTGATGGAGGGGACGGCAGCTGCATGAGCGACAAGGGGATAAATCACCAGAGGAGGATAGGCCGCGTTACAATGTTGCAGCGTGTCGGAGCAGGTAACCTATTTGCAAGGCAATGTGTTGCATCAGGACTAGAAGAGGAGGCGGAGTGGCTGCAAACAGTGACACAGTGGGGGTCATGCACTAAGCAGTGATAAGTGGGGTTTCTGGGTGCTATGCACTAAGCAGTGATAAGTGGGGTTTCTGGGTGCTATGCACTAAGCAGGGATAAGTGGGGTTTCTGGGTGCTATGCACTAAGCAGGGATAAGTGGGTTTTCTGGGTGCTATGCACTAAGCAGGGATAAGTGGGGTTTCTGGGTGCTATGCACTAAGCAGGGATAAGTGGGGTTTCTGGGTGCTATGCACTAAGCAGTGATAAGTGGCTTTTCTGGGTGCTATGCACTAAGCAGTGATACGTGGGGTTTCTGGGTGCTCTGCACTAAGCAGGGATAAGTGGGGTTTCTGGGTGCTATGCACAAAGTAGTGATAAGTGGGGTTTCTGGGTGCTATGCACTAAGCAGTGATAAGTGGCTTTTCTGGGTGCTATGCACTAAGCAGTGATAAGTGCTTTTAAGTGAGATACATGCCTTTATAGCGTGATACTGCCTGTTGTGAGATTCACAAAGCAGTGATAACACTGCAGTATCGCGCTATAATGGCATTTTTTCCCACTTAAAAGACTTATCACTGCTTTGTGAATCTCATAGCAGACAGTATCACGCTATAAAGGCTTTTTATCTCACTTAAAAGCACTTATCACTGCTTAGTGCATGACCCCCTGAGTGCGAAGCAGGGGAAACGGTTCGATACCCGGTGTCGGCTACTTGTGACCTTGGGTACGGTCACTTTATCTCCCTGCACCAAACCATAGATTGTAAGCTCCACGGGGCAGGGGCTGTGTCTGTAACGTCCCTATGTGCTGCGTACTGAAGGGATGTGAGTTCCATTGGGAGCGAAGCACAAACATGAAATAAAGTTCTTATTATTAGTATTATTTATAGGGTTTAAAGGCGGGATCCAGCTTTGCAGCATATACCAGCCATGCCGTAACTCGAAAAAAAACTCATTTGTTATGGACAAGACGCAGGTAGCGCACTTTAACAAGGCCATGGGGTAACATGCGGGGGGCTCTTATTTCAGGGGTACGGATTTTTTTATTTGAGGAGAACAGACTAAGGCATTAGCTTGGGGGAGGGGGGGGGCTTGTGAGTAAGTAGTGTGCCCCCTAAGGCTGGGGCCCCGCTGGCGCTGACCGTGCCCATGCTGGAGAGCAGTGACATCACCAGCTCTGCAAGCATGAGCGCCGGGTGTCCTCGCTATTTCGGAAGCGCGGGGGAGGGGGGGGGGTATTGAGGGCAAATTGAGCGCGCACGAAAGTTACATTTTTTTGTTTGCCAAGCGTGGGTGAGCGTGTGTGCCCGCGCATGAGCGCGCTCAGCGTGAGCGTGGATGTGACGATCCACATTGACTAAGGTAAGCGCGCCATGCGCAAAGCACTAAACGCCAGCGGGGACTCAGCCTAAGAGCAATGTGCTCACAGACGGTGGAAGCTAGATGGAGCCCCACATATCAGTGTGGGTGTGTGTGTGAGTGCGTGGGGGAGGTGCTGCGGGGGAAGGGTGGGCACTTTCACGGGTGTTCTGGAACTTCTAAAAAAAAATGTGTTTTGGTTTAGATTTTTTTTTATTAAGTGATTGGAAATAAAACTTTGTTTTTTTTTTTGTCAAATTCGGGGGAACTTTTTGAAACGTGAACTTTTGGTTTCTCTGGCTTGGCATCTGATTCCCACGCTGTGCTTTAACGCTGTGTGAACCGCCAGCATTGGCTTATATGGGCTCCATGTAACAACGTTTTTTCAGACAAAAGGTGACACATTATGTGCTCATTTGCATGTCATTTCCCAGAATCCCTTGCTTCAGTGGAAGCACTGTATGCTGGGTGATAATGGTGAAAGGCAGGGTTGCAGACCTGCCCAAGACATGTGAATGTGCTCACAAGTGATCCTTTTATTTGAGATATATATATATATATATTTGTTTTACCCTTTAATTAAATTGACTGTTGTGTTCCTATGCAGGGGTGTGTCGTCCATGTTACCTGTTCCCAATGTGTATACCCCAGACTGCAGTAACTCAGCCCACCCTCCTGCTTCCATGGCAGAGAGGCTGATACATAATTTACAGGGAGTCGGAGACATAATTTAAACATTTTAATGGTGCTGTATTTCAGAAGCTCTCTTGTTACACGGGGCAGCTTGGCAGAGTTAAGTGCGAGGGCTATATATCTTCCCATTTCACATCTCCTCGCTCAACACCACTCCCTCCGGACAACCCTCCGGGACAGAATTTCCCTTCCTCCTCTGAGAGAGCCCTGTAACCTCCCTGACGCACACCATGGCGTGGCAGTTTGGCGCGTAATAGATGCTAAGAGCCGCGGTGGAAGTTGGGGGTAAGGTTTGGCGCTTTCACTGGTGTTTTGCTTATTAGAATGTTGAGTGTTTTGGTTTTGCCAAAACTCGACTGGTTTGGGATTTTTAAAGAAGGATGGGGGGGGGGGGGGGAAATAAGTTTGATCGAACTTTCTACAGTAAATAAAAATTCCACTTGTGGTGCATTTGTCTGTCTTAGGCCGCGCTTATAGTGCCGGCGACGCGACCGATGATGTCACCCGGCGCCATTGCGATAGTTATATTTCAAATTTAGGCGACGTCGCTGGCTACAAGGCCAGTGACGTCAGAATGGGGGAAGGCAGAGGGACGGAGAAGCTTTCTGATTGGCCACAAGGGGCGACCATCGCCGAAAAAAATCAAATAACAGTGACTACCAGATTTTTGGTAGCACTGTCGCTCTGTCGTGTGCACTATAAGTGCCGACAACGGCACCAATGCATTTGTTTTGATGCGATGATCGCGTCGCCGTTGCCAGCACGGTAGGGGCAGCCTTAGACAGGTCTGCAAACCCTGCCATTCCCCATTATCGCTTATCAAACAGTGCTGCCACTGCAGCAAGGGATTCTGGGTAATGACATGCAAATGAGCACACTGTGTCACCTTGTTGCTTCTCATTATAACGGTGCTAGTCTCCGATAGGAAGCAGACCCGCAGGGTTGAGGTAGGGGTACATAATCACCAACAAGAGCCAGGGGACAGAGCTCTGTTAGAGTAGGCGTGACCCAGGCAGAGGTCAAGGCAGGCGGCAAAGGTCCAAAGTCAGGGTACAGGCTTGGGTCAAGGCAGGCGGCACAGGAGGGGTGGTCGGGGTCAAAGGCTGAGGTCGGCAACAGGGAATCCAAAAGAACAGGCAAGGCTCAGGAACTCAAGGGGGCCAGTAACACATGGAAACGCATACCATGCTCGGGCAGGGGTGGGAGTCACTGACTGCTATTTAAGCCCTGGAACAGGTGCAGCCAATAAATAAGTTCCGGAAGAGGCTTGCCAGGAACCAAGATGGCCCCTAACATCACGTGCAAGCTCCAGCAAAACCCTGGACTGGACCCTTACACTCATCCAGTATAACATGGGACCCCTATAAGCGTATTCCTGCCGCATTCCACCGCTTCTCAGCACTGCCGCGGTTACAGAACCTTTTCAAACTTCGAGCACTGTGCAAAAATGTGCGGGCTTTTCCCTCGAATAGTTGGACCGTTTCATGAACAAAGGACAAAGAAATAACAAAACAAAGAAAGAATGACACGAAAGATACGGCTACTTATTTGAAACTAACCATTTCTTGGCGTCCGAGTCATTGTGTATGGTTAATTCTATAAATGAGTAGAAATACAATAAAAAATAAAAAAAGATTTGTAAAAAAAAAAAATGCAAATACAATTAAAAAAAGGGAGGGGCGATCGTTCATTTGCAACTCCTCCCTACGGACACACCCTAAATCGCAAGCTGCCGCACAAAGCAGAACGTGCAACTTGACACAAAGAGACGCAAAATGAAAATGATGCAATTTGTGTCGATCCAAATTTGCTTTGCTGCATCATCCACCGAGGAGGTAAACGCACACAGGGCTGTTACCGAGACAATCCGAGCCGGTGATTTTCCTGTGCGCGATTTGTAAACGTTTTTACCATTGGATGGAAGCGGGGGGGGGGGGGCTCCGGAGCTGAACCCCATTTCCGCTCCGGGGACCCCATGCTTCCGGAGGTACTTACCTCCGAAGTAGATGCCTGTAGCCGCTCCGCTAGCAGGGTTCACGTAATGGCGGAGTTTCAAAGTTCCCACGCCCTGCCGGCCAATAGGAAGCTGTGATGTCATCAGGTTCGGTTTCCTATTTGCTTGTGTGACGTTTAACGGGGGTGGGGAGGTCGGGGGGGGGTGAGGTGAGGGTGTGTGTGGGGATAGGTGAGGGTGTGACCGAGTGTGTGTGTGGGGGGTGAGGAGGGAGTGTGGGGTGGGGGTGTGGGGGAGTGTGGGGTGGGCGTGTGTGTGGAGGGGTGTGAGGAAATGTGTGTGGGGGGGTGTGGGCGTGTGTGTGGAGGGGTGTGAGGAAGTGTGCATGGGAGTGTGTGGGGGTGTGAGGGAGTTGGGGTGTGGAGGGGTGTGTTTGGGGGTGTGGGTGGGGGAGTGGGTGGATGTGTTATGTTACGTGCGGCCGGGTGAACTCGTTACGTTAAACCCCTGCGTTAACGCTTTTGTATATCATTAGCAGTAACGCCCATTACAGTAACGCCGGGCTTAAAACCGCACAACTCATCAATACTGAGCTCTGAAGATCCCCATTAGCACTTAACGAGATGTTAATATCTCGTTACGTCATTAACAGAGCTCTGAGGATCTGCCCCCTAAGTGCACTCCCCGGACTTGTCCAATTTGGGGGGAAATATTGGCGACAACATTCCCGAAACGAACCTGGACGTGTTGACACGTCTCTGGTCCTCACCCGCCAGGAGTCCGAGCGATCACTTAACACAGCGTCTAACTGATAACCCTATTTAGCTTGTCACGTCTCGTAAAACTAAAAAGCTCCTCGCTCTCTGCGCAGGAGATAAAAACCTCGCCACGCACTTTATCACGAGCGTCTGCCGCCGGTTCTTCCCGAGCACACAGGCCTTAGACACCTTAACTGCATCAATAACAATAAAATGAGCCCAGGTTTATTGGCAGGGCCTTTGCTATTTCCCGGGGGTATAAACGAGGCAAGTGCATCCCTAAAAGATTGAGCACCGCTGTCATTAATGGGGGCAGAGAGCAGTTTCCGGGAGCTGGGATGTGTACGCAGCTCTGGGTTCTCATTTCTAATGGAATAACCTCTCCAGCGCCAGACGCATTGGTACTGAAGGGGTTACACTTCCCACGTGTTGTCTTGAATATTGGAAGGCAGTCTCGTGAAAGTCAGTCTTGTTTGGAAGGCAGTCACACTCATTGGGAGGCAGTCTCATTTGATAGGCGCAAAGATAAAATACTTTCTGGGTAAGTTACCCGCCTATGTGAACAAGCTCCTCACCCCTACCACATGCAGCACTTATCATCTGAGATCTGACTCCAAAAGACTGTCCATGGTCCCAAGGTTCAGCAAAGTATCCGGCCGCTCCTCCTTCTCTTACCGTGCTCCCCAAAACTGGAACAGTACCGGAGACTCTCACAGCCGCCACCAGTCTAAGTTCTTTCAAAAGTAAAGCTGTCTCACATTTTAATCTGGTCTGTAACTGTTACATACGCCCATAATATATATTATCTCTAACTGTGCATGCAATGTCTTGTATATAATGTATACCCTGTTCACTTATATAACTATGTATTTGTAACCATGTATTTGTCATCATAACTCTGTGCTCAGGACATACTTGAAAACAAGAGGTAACTCTCAATGTATCACTTCCTGGTAACACGTTATAAATAAATAAATACATTTGGAAGACAGTCTCATTTAAGTTGCAGTCTCACTCATTGGAAGGCAGTCTCACTCATTGGAAGGCAGTCCCACTCACTGGAAGGCAGTCTCATGTGGAAGGCATTCACACTAATTTGGAAGTCAGTCTAATGTGGAAGGCAGTCCCACTCATTGGAGGGCAGTCCCACTCACTGGAAGGAAGTCCCACTCACTGGAAGGCAGTCTCACTCACTGGAAGGCAGCCCCACTCATTGGAAGGCAGTCCCACTCATTGGAAGGCAGCCCCACTCACTGGAAGGCAGTCTCTCTCATTTGAAGGCAGTCCCACTCACTGGAAGGCAGTCCCACTCATTGGAAGTCAGTCCCACTCACTGGAAGGCAGTCCCACTCATTGGAAGGCAGCCCCACTCATTGGAAGGCAGCCCCACTCCCCACTCATTGGAAGGCAGTCCCACTCCCCACTCATTGGAAGGCAGCCCCACTCATTGGAAGGCAGTCTCACTCATTGGAAGGCAGTCTCTCATTGGAAGGCATCCCCACTCATTGGAAGGCAGCCCCACTCATTGGAAGGCAGCCCCACTCATTGGAAGGCAGCCCCACTCATTGGAAGGCAGTCTCTCTCATTGGAAGGCAGCCCCACTCATTGGAGTGCAGTCTCACTCATTGGAAGGCAGTCCCACTCATTGGAAGGCAGTCTCTCATTGGAAGGCAGCCCCACTCATTGGAGTGCAGTCTCACTCATTGGAAGACAGTCCCACTCATTGGAAGGCAGTCCCACTCATTGGAGGGCAGTCCCACTCTTTGGAAGGCAGCCCCACTCACTGGAAGGCAGTACCACTCACTGGAAGGCAGTCACACTCACTGGAAGGCAGTCACACCTCTTGTAGCACACCTTACCGCACATCTAACAACAGCAATTCTTTGCCGGTAACTTGTTAGTGGGCCGGTAACTTGTTAGTGTGCCGGCTCCGAACATCGCGCCGGACTATTCAAATCCACAGGTCACACAGTTAATTTCTCTGCAATACTTTGGCGTAAAAGGAATGTTTGTGGCACTGAACGCTCAGAGCAAAGACGTAGGAATTGGTTTGATTGATTACCCTACAGTATATTATGACATGCCATTAATTGCACGGCCACTTTAGGTAGAGACACAAGATCCGTGGACCATGAGCCACTTCTGTCTGTGTCACCCTTCAGTGGGATACTGGGCTCTTCCATCTCTGTGACACCCTGCAGTGGGAGGGACACAGCGTTTGAGCCAAATGTGTATTCTGACTGTGTCACTCACCTGAGGTTCCTTCTAACACTGTCTCTCACTGTGTGATTGTAACTAGATTGGCCACAGGTACCATGTGTCTCTGTGTCACTTTGTCACTGTGCAGGGAAGCACTGTATTAGTATATGTCCCCCTGTGCCTCTCCATCACTACAGATAAAAGGGTTAAAGATACACAGGCATAACTCCTTGTCACCTCTTCATATTGCATTCTCACTCAACGTTCGAGAACATTTCACTTCCCATAGGGACAGGGCAGGCATTGTATCCGCAGCCCGGATAGAAACATCGGCGCAGGGAATGTGTGCCGATCTCGGGGCCGATCTTCATCACCAGGGGAAGAGTTTCTATTCCTCTCTGTGCGGCCCCAGGAAGGCCACATTACCCTCCGCGAGCACAGCCCGAGCTGAAGCAGGTGGCAGACTCCGGTGACCAGATGAAGTGGTGATATTGTTATTATGTAGCACTGCAAAGGAATTCTTCACCTAGCACTGGATATAACACTCCAACCTGTGGCTTAGCTTTGGGGGGCTCAACTCCAGTCCCCAAGCTCCACCCAACAGGTCAGGTTTTCAGGATATCCCAACTTCAGCACAGGTGGCTCAATCAAAGACTGATTGAGCCACCTGTGCGGAAGCAGGGACAAAATGAGCAACACATGCTTAAGCAGGGACTGATTGAGCTACTTATGCTGAATCACGGACTGATTCAGCCACCTGTACTAAAGCGGGATATCCTGAAAACCTGACCTGTTGCGGGGTGGCGGGGGGGGGGGGGCTTGAGGGCTGGTGTTGAGCCCCCGTGGCTTAGCTCACATAATAGACTGGAGCGCTATGGGCGGGAGGAACGGTCACTGTATCCCTCATCGTTCCCTTCCTGGTGTTTCCCTTTAGATTGTAAGCCCATCTGGCAAGAACATCTTAACCTCTGGTGTCAGTGTGTTATGTTGGCTCCGCCAGCGCTGGAGAGGTTAACTGATGCAACGCTTGGCCCTCTGGCAGCATAATGGGGTCAAATACACAGCAAATCGCTCAATAAAAATCTTCTCCCCCTGGTCGTACCCTGAGATACAAGTGTCTCCTTCAGTTATCTGGTTTCCGTCTGAGATTCGGCATGAGTAATACATAAATATATATCCATCTCTCTCTCTCTCCCCCTCTCTCTTTCTCTCTCCCTCTCTTTTTCTCTCTCTCTCTCTCACCCTCATATCTCTCTCTCTCTTTCTCTCCCTCCCTCTTTTTTTCTCTCTCTCCCTCTCTTTTTCTCTCTCTCCCTCTCTTTTTCTCTCTCTCCCTCTCTCATCCTCTCTCTCTCCCTCCTCCCCCCTCTTTCTCTCTCTCCCCCCTCTCTTTCTCATCTCCGCCCCTCTCTCTTTCTGCTCTCTTCTCCCTCTCGTTTTTCCTCGCTTTTCTCATTTTCTCATCTCTCATCTCTCCTCATCCTGGTTGGTTATTTCTTGCGCAATCAGCGCCTCCTCTCATTTTTTTCTGTTTTTTTCTTTTTCCCTCGTCCCTCTCTACTTCTCGTCGGATCGGCCCCTACTGGGTCGCAGGATCTCAGTCGGACTGTGTCGGTCCGTCAGCGTCCAGGTTCCCCCCCCGCTCGTCGTCTTTATGCGCTTACCACACCCGATGTCGGTCTGCTCTTGACTGGTATGCTCATCAGGCTATCTCTCAGGTCTTAACCTACTATTCGAGCTGGTTGACCTTGTGGTCCCTTTTAACATCTAGTCGAGCGACCGTTGACGATCGGTCTCTTTCACTTTTCTCGCCCGTGTTCTTTTTAGTGGCGTCTCTTTGGGGGGTAGGTGCATCTCTCGGGGTGGTCCCTGCTCCACTTTTCTGCTTTTTTCTCGTCTCTCGGCCTGCCTCTTTTTTCATCTCTCTCTCCCTCTCTCTCTCGCTCTTTCTCCCAGAAAAGCACAAAAGGATTTGTCAGGCTGGAGAAATGAGGCAGGCCACGTCGCAGTGAGGACCGCCAGACCTAAAAACATGTTCATTGTACACAGACAATAGCACGGGGAAAATAAATGACATTTAGCAAAATGCTACAATCATTTGTAAGTGCTAATACCCAGAGAATCCCCATCCATTATCCCTGTCGTCTCTTTAATTCCCAGCTCAGCCAAAGGTCCTGAAACAGCTCCGCATGGCACCTCACCGGAGCATTCCAATGGCAAAGCCTGATTACATACACAGGGAGCAGGGGGTCTCTGGGGCTGAACAGCGTTAATATCTGCTCTTGGGACCCCCTGATTTCAGAGATACTTAGCACAGAGGGGCTGACGGTTCTACGTGGAGGTTTCAATCCCCTGCATCACGCGGGGCAATAGGAAGCTGCAATGGATGACGTTGTGGCTTCCCATTGGCCTGCCTCATGTATATCTTTATTTATATAGCGCCTACAGAGTACTCGGCGCTGTACAAGAGACACAATACAGCGCAGGGAATAATAGTACAATAAACAGGAAATCCCTGCTCCGGAGAGCTTATAATCTAATTGCTATGTTGGGAGAGTTACAGAGACAGCAGGTGAGGGGATAAGTGGAGTACATGGCGGTCACTGGAAGGAGTGACTGTGGGTGTGGGGCAGTGACCCCGGGTCCAGGCTATTGGCATGCTTCATTTAACAGGTGAGTTTTAAGGTTAGTTTGCACCTGTGCCACGATCTCCGGTAAGTATCTCGGGAAGCAGGGGGTCCCCAGAACTGAAATGAACGCAGTTCTGCTCCAGAGACCCCCTGCTTCCTATAAGAAGGGGGAGGGGGTCAGGGAAAGGAGCATTGCCGGAATTACACCTTTATTCCTTAGGCGGCCCCAAGATGCGGCCATTTCACATCATGGGGGCATCGATGACGCAGCGGCTATGAGTTCTGCGCTCCGTGTCCGGATTCGCGTTATCGCGATGTGCCGGGGTCAAAGTGGTCACCGGGGAAGGCGCCAGCGAGTGAGCAGGCAGGAGAATCTCTTCCCTGCTTTTAGATTGTATGCTCCTTGGACCACTGTGGTCCTTACCCACTAAAGCAGCGTATGGAAATGGGGTCATTGTGTATTGTTATTGGCGCGTTCCGAATAAATGATGATGACATATTTTGATGTCACATTTAGCTGCAGCAAAAAACGTTCCCCCAAATCCCTACGACTGCTCGGTGAGTATGTTGCGAAGTCGTAATGCCTCGGTAGGGGAGCGTTAAGCCCCATTGATTGCTCTGTGAACGAGGGCGCGCCGGTCAAAGTGCCTCCATGCACTGACACGGAGAAATGTTGGGGTGATGTGACACAGACTCTCGGCCTCACCCGCACCCCTTCGTGTTCCATCAGGCAGCGAAGGGGTTAAAATACATTTGTGATGCTTTATGTACCTGTATATGCCCATTTCAGCGCTATATACAAATAATATATATATATATATATATAGTCCGTTCATTTCCTCTAGAGCAGGGGTGGTCAACTCCAGTCCTCAAGGACCACCAACTGGTCACCCTGCTTCAGGGTGGCTCAGTCGAAGAGCCGGCTTCAGCACAGGTGGCTCAACCAGTGGCCCAGCCTTCTACTGCTTGTGCCACCACCTGTGCTGAAGCAGGGGGCTATCCTGGAAACCCGACCTGTTGGTGGCCCTTGAGGACTGGATTTGGCCGCTCCCCCTGCTCTAGTTCTTCCCATTTGTGGGACATCCCCGGGCGTGCTGCGAGAGACCCTTCAAGTCAAAGCCCGCACCACTGCCCCACCTTTCTTCTCACTGGTCCAGGACAGGGTGGGCTCAGTATAACGTGACCCCCCCCGCCCCCCAATCAATGGCCGGCGTTGGAAAGACGTAGCCAAATCATTTAAGCCGATTCCCTTTGTTTCATAGATTGAACGACTCGGTTCAATGAATTTTTTTCGGGGTGGGACGATTGGCTCCTTAACGTGGCATAGGGCAGACTTCATTATAAAGGGCTGAAGTGGGCAGGGTTGGGGTAGAGATACCAACGGAGGCGAGAGGAGGGGGGGGGGGCATCGCAGGCGGCGATAGTAATGTAGGAATGTGCAGGCGTGTGCAGGCTCTCAGCTGCCCATCTGTCGCGTGATTGAGTGAGCGCGGGCTCCTGCCAGCTGCCCGTCTCCCTCCCGTTCCCTGATTGCATTGCCAGCGTGGTGGCACCCAGATGGAATGCCAATCACAGCCACGCGGGCATCGCTTCTCCACTGGTGCATGTTTCCCAGGCAAAAGGAAACTAATCTATGGATTTGCTGCATGTCTCACAACGACCTTGGCAGGGGAAAAATTCATACAAATGACTTTTTTTCATTATTGCCCTTTTTTTTAATGATACTTTTCATTGTTTTATAAGTTTCCTCTCACTTTTCTTTTTAAGGTGAGTTTTTCCTATGCAGGGTCTTTATTTTTAACCTGATTCCAGCCACACGCACGGCGCCTGTAAAACCGTTAGGGGAACGGGAATAAAGGTTTCGTGGCCGATACTTACAGCGTTCGCTGTTCGTTCAGTTTGTTGGGTAGCTGCACGCTGTCTAGCAGAGAAAGGGTTAACATGGCACAGAGAAACTTATCGGGAAGTTCAGGCAGCTGACAGCTATTTCCGAATATATACCTGGCTCCTGAATCTCATGTCAGCAAAGCAATTGAGCTGTCGGGGCCCCCGATCTAAGACAGGAAACCCCCAAGGGAGTCAAAGTCGGCAAAGGTCTAACCCTATTATAAGGGAGCTCAGTCTTACCCTATAATAAGGGATCCAAGTAGCAGGGTTATCAGGGAGGGATCATTGCTCAGTATGTTAGAGACACACACTTCTCTGCGCATTACAGACACACTGCTCTGCGTGTTACAGATACACACTGCTCTGCGTCACTGCCACCTACTGCACGTACCCACCATCAAGGCCAGACACTGCCATCTACTGCACGTACCCACCATCAAGGCCAGACACTGCCACCTACTGCACGTACCCACCATCAAGGCCAGACACTGCCACCTACTGCACGTACCCACCATCAAGGCCAGACACTGCCACTATTGATACGTGCTGGTCACGGTAGACATGGTCATTGACTTCTTCTAGTTCTAAGCTATTTATTTCCATCTTTGTAGATGTGACGGGAGGGGGTAACCAGGCTCTCAATAAAGGTTAAGCCCATTTTGGTTACCCCTGATCTGTGTATAAGGGTCCAAGAGAGTTAGCTCTTGGGCTCAGTAACATTGCACCATTCCAATGTATTGTATGTATTACAAGCGGTTTTTGTGGTTTTCCCTTGCACATGCTGTGGTCCTGTCCTCGAATAGTCCCCTTGTGGAACAAATCAGGAACTGGCTGCAGAGGATTTTGGACCTCGAAATTCAGTTAGACCCCTGGCTGTTCTTGTTAAATAAACCAGCGCAAGAACCAGGGCAAAAAATAAATTAATTGCTCATTTTGCAACCGCTATGAGGTGCGAGACCGCAGCATTGTGGAACCAAAACACACGTCCATCTATTGAAAAGATTCGGAACAGAATTTGGTTTGTCAGCCAGATGGAAAAGTTGACGACACTGGCCCAAATTTCCAAAAGGTCTGGCTGGCTTGGTTGGCCCAGACAGACATCCAGGGGGTGAGCAATGCCACCGTCTGGCTCTGGTAGCATTAAGGGTGTTCTCCCTCGATGGGCTGCCATAAAAAGGGGCTGGGATGGAAGGTCTGGTCTAATCATCATACAGGGACTAATAATGGACTATCACACAAAGATAAGCTGGGTTATTGAACTGGGAATCACGCCAGAGGATCCGCCAGATGGATGAGGACAAGACGCAGAGGCCGTCGGGGAATTAGGAATAAAGAAACTGACAGCTTTCGCCTCAACTTCCTTTCCCCCCCCCCTCTTTTCCCTACCCATGATTATGTTGTATGTTGTATGTGTTTATGTTTCATAAGGCATATCATGGCATTAATGTAAGAGAGTTCAAAATACATCAAGTACCACTGTATGCAGTGCCTTGTGGGAAAACCCATCAAAATTTGAAGTTGAAAAAAAATATATATATATACTTTAATATAATGTAGTGGGCTTTCACATTTGGAACCAAAATCCAAACAGGCTGCCCGAGCTAACCCATAGGCGCCGGTAGGTCTGCTGTACATCAGAGTTCAAAGCAACAGAGGAAGCCCAGAGGTGTGAATAGCATTTGGTCAGCGGGGAAAGGCGGAGTACAAGATCTGGAGATCAATGACAGTCCTCCGGTATGCCACTTGCTCTGCCAGACCTGGTGGAGCCTGCCCAGCGGGTGGCATTGAGATAGCCAGGGAGAGAGGTGGCAGGCTTGCGCATGTCTCCTGGCTATTTCATATTTTCACCTGACCCGGCTTTCTAGCTGGCTTGGCTCCGATTGGCTGCTTGGAAAGTTACCACGCGTTGATTGGCTGCTGAGTTTTGTGAATGAAACTCAGAATACTATAAGAATTGATGAGCCAATCAGATTCAGAGATCCCTGTAGCAAGAGTGCGGACGGGCTTTGCAAAGTTGCTTCTGCATGAATAGCAGTGCAACCGGCTTTTATTTCAAGCCTGAAAAGCCTGCCCGCCAGAGACTAAGTCCAGCTTTTTGTTGCGCCCAAGTTCTCAGAAACTATCGTGGCGGATGCGCTGGGTTTTTATGCCGATTTGAGTTCCAGGAGATTTGGACTAACTCGAGGTCCGGAGGGACTAAGTTCTCAAAAGAGAAGGTAGCGGTGGCATATGGAATTTTATGTTGATTTGGGTTCCAGGAGATTCCGGGCTAAGTCCCCGTCAGGGTAAATTCACCCAAAGAGTTCCCAGTATCTAGGAAAGTCTAGTTTTTGACCCTAATCCCAAAGTAAGGGTCTTTTCGTCTGTATTTTGTGTATCATTGGGTGTAAGCGAAATTAATCCGAATAAATGACAATTTATTTCATTACCTTGTTTTGCTCAATGAATGATTCTGGTAAAAAGGTGTTAATAACCTGGTCTCCTGTGACCGTAGACTTGACACATTTGTTTAACATCACTTAGGTCTTGCGGAGATTCATTGGGAGGCCACATTCTTACTTTGTTTGGCGAGTTCTCCGATTTGTTTTGGACGGCTTTTTGACTTGTGGCAAAAACAACTGTGTCATCTGCAAATCGTAGGTGACTCAAGTATTCACTGTTCATTGTGATTCCATTTTCTTCCCAATTGAATGTCCTGAACAAATCTTCAAGTATTGCTGTGAAAAGCTTTGGTGACATGGTGTCACCCCGCTGCACTCCCGTGCTGATCCTTATATCTTCATGTAATCTAATGGTTGCTGCAGCATTCTCGCAAATGTTCCTTAATGCCTTTAAAACCACTAAGGTGTAGACAGAATCACATGCTTTTTCAAAATCTATGAATCCTAAACGGAGTGGTAGATCATACTTATTATTTCGGGAAATCACTCCTTGTACGACATGGATGTGGTCCATTGTGTTATATCCACGGAGAAATACTGCTTGTTCTCTAGACTGGGTGACGACCTGGGTCTGTTGCACCTGATTAGTGAGTGTATATTCTGTATTCTGGTAAGTGATTGGAAGTAGGCTGATTGGTCTGAAGTTCTTGAGATCTTGGACTCCTTTCTTGGATAACTATGGCATTACTATATTGTTCTGGAAGGATTTTCTCTACTTCTCCAGCTTCCTTTAAGATTTCAGATTTAATTCCAATTTGTATGGGGGCCTCCCTATTCTCCATGGATTGTGTTGCCTTTACCACTTCTTCTGGAAGGACGCATGGTACGTCATTGGTGGTTTCTTCTCTCTTCCACTAGATTATGGCCTGTGCCATTTGTGTCCTCATACAATTTCGTATAGAAATCCTCAGCTCTCTCTTTCAGTGCACGGTCTTTTATTGATGATTCTTTGTCTTGTTTGAGTGCAATCATTTCCAACCTTAAGTTGCTGGTCTTCTTTAAGCTTTTGTTAACGTTGCTAGTCTTCCCCGCCATATCCCAGTTCCGTTTTCTTACATCTTCCGTTATACGTTTGCGGATCGTCTCGCACTGCTCTCTGTATGTTCATTTCTTATTCTAGCACCCTGGGATTGTTTCACTTCTTGAAGCTTGCTCAGTAACATCTTTCACTCTTTGATATTTTCTTATCCAGGTTTTTCTGCGCTTTCAACTATAATCTTCATACGTTCTTTATATTTGTTTGTTAAAGTGTTCCCCGTGCATTTCAAGCTGAACTTTTATTTCTGCTGCTGTTGAAATTCTCTGCCGTTATTCTTGAGGTTCTTTATGTTGATTGTTTTTGTCTTTTTTAATTAGTTTTCTTCTTTCCATCTTGGCATTCAGATGTAATGTGCAGCGAACCAATCTGTGCCATAGTTGGACAAAGATGGTACTTGACTGAATTCCAACAAAATTAAAAGGCCAAGACAACAACCAAACATAAGCTGGGAGGATGAGAACCGATGTGTGGGAGCAACGTGGAGAAGAGGCTGTAACCGCAGGACCTGGGGGATCACTGGGGAGACTTCATCCAGCAGTGGGGAGACACGGGCTGGAGAGGATGGGATGAGGGAATGTGTGGGAGCGACGTGGAGAAGAGAGGCTGTAACTGCAGGACCTGGGAGATCATTGGGGAGACTTCATCCAGCAGTGGGGAGACACGGGCTGGAGAGGATGGAATGAGGGAATGTGGGGGGGAGAGCAGGAGCACAGTGGGGAGAGGAAGAGCAGAGGTGATCGGGAGCGCAGAGAGTACTGTATTTAGGGGGTAGTGTAAGTACTGTATATGGGGGTTAGTGCAAGTACTGTATTTGGGGGTTAGTGTAAGTATTTGGGGGGTAGTGTAAATATGTATGGGGGATAATGTAAGTATGTATTTGGGGGTAGTGTACAGTTAGGTCCGGAAAAAATTGGACACTGATACAAGTTTTGTTATTTCGGCTGTTTACCAAAATAAATTCAAGTTACAGTTAAATAATGAATACGGGCTTAAAGTGCTGTCTATCAGCTTTAATTTGGGGGTATTCACATCGAAATTGGACGAAGGGTTTAGGATTTACATTTCTTTAATATGTAGCCCCCTCTTTTTCAAGGGACCAAAAGTAATTGGACAATTGACTCAAAAGCTGTTTCATGGACAGGTGTGGGCTATTCCTTCGTTATTTCATCGTCAATTAAGCAGGTAAAAGGTCTGGAGTTGATTCCAGGTGTGGCATTCGCATTTGGAAGCTGTTGCTGTGAACCCACAACATGCGGACAAAGGAGCTCTCAATGCAAGTGAAACAGGGCAACCTTAGGCTGCACAAATAAAGAAAATCCATCAGAGAGATAGCAGGAACATTAGGAGTGGCCAAATTGGAACAGCATTCTTTGGACAGATGAAACTAAGATCAACCTGTACCAGAATGATGGGAAGAAAAAAGTATGGAGAAGGCTTGGAACAGCTCATGATCCGAAGCAAACCACATCATCTGTAAAACACTGTGGAGGCAGTGTGATGGCATGGGCATGCATGGCTTACAATGGCACTGGGTCACTAGTGTTTATTGATGATGTAACAGAAGCAGCCGGATGAATTCTGAAGTGTACAGTGATATATTGTGTGCTCAGATTCAGCTAAATTCAATGAAGTTGATTGGACAGCGCTTCACTTTACAGATGGACAATGACCCAAAACATACTACGAAAGAAACCTAGGAGTTTTTTAAGGCAAAGAAGTGGAATATTCTGCAATGGTCGAGTCAATCACCTGATCTCAACCTGATAGAGAATGCATTTCACTTTCTGAAGACAAAACTTAAGGCAGAAAGACGCACAAACAAACAACAACTGAAGACAGCTGCAGTAAAGGCCGGCAAAGCATCACAAAGGAGGAAACCCAGCGTTTGGTGATGTCCATGCGTTCCAGAATTCAAGCAGTCATTGCCTGCAAAGGATTCTCGACAAAGTATTAAAAATTAACATTTTATTTATGATTGTGCTAATTTGTCCAATTACATTTGAGCCCCTGAAATAAGGACAGCGCAGCGTCTGCGTCACTGCGGGGGAACAAACATATTACAGAGGGGACAGAGGTGAGCGCGTGGGGGGGGGGGGGGGGGGGGGGGGAGCGCGCAGAGGGGGGGGGGGGGGTACAGACCCCTGAGGGCTTACAGTGCAGCGTCTGCGTCACTGTGGGGAACAAACATATTACAGAGGGGACAGAGGGGAGCGCGTGGGGGGGGGAGGAGCCGCAGAGGGGGGGGGGGAGTACAGACCCCCTGAGGGCTTACAGCGCAGCGTCTGCGTCATGCGGGGGAACAACACATATTACAGAGGGGACAGAGGGGAGCGCGTGGGGGGGGGGGGCACGCAGAGGGGGGGGGGAGTACAGACCCCCTGAGGGCTTACAGCGCAGCATCTGCGTCTCTGCGGGGGAACAAACATATTACAGAGGGGACAGAGGGGAGCGCGTGGGGGGAGAGCAGGAGCACAGTGGGGAGAGGAAGAGCAGAGGTGATCGGGAGCGCAGAGAGTACTGTATTTAGGGGGTAGTGTAAGTACTGTATATGGGGGTTAGTGCAAGTACTTTATTGGGGGTTAGTGTAAGTATTTGGGGGTATCTGTAAATATGTTGGGGATAATGTAAGTATGTATTTGGGGGTAGTGTACAGTTAGGTCCGGAAAAAATTGGACACTGATACAGTTTTGTTATTTCGGCTTTTACCAAATAATTCAAGTTACAGTTAAATATGAATACGGGCTTAAAGTGCTGTCTATCAGCTTTAATTTGGGGGTATTCACACGAAATTGGACGAAGGGTTTAGGATTTACATTTCTTTAATTGTAGCCCCCTCTTTTTCAAGGGACCAAAAGTAATTGGACAATTGACTCAAAAGTGTTTCATGGACAGTGTGGGCATTCCTTCGTTATTTCATCGTCAATTAAGCAGGGTAAAAGGTCTGGGAGTTGATTCCAGGTGTGGCATTCGCATTTGGAAGCTGTTTGCTGTGAACCCACAACATGCGGACAAAGGAGCTCTCAATGCAAGTGAAACAGGGCAACCTTAGCTGCACAAATAAAGAAAATCCATCAGAGAGATAGCAGGAAACATTAGGAGTGGCCAAATCAAACAGTTTGGTACATTCTGAGAAAAAAAGAACGCACTGGTGAGCTCCTGCAACACAAAAAGGCTGGACTCCACAGAAGACAACGTGGTGGATGATCGTAGGATCCTTCCATGGTAAAGAAAAACCCTTCACAACATCCCCAAGTGAAGAACACTCTCCAGGAGGTAGGCATATCATTATCCAAGTTTACCATAAAGAGAAGACTTCAAACAAGCAAATACAGAGGGTTCACCACAAGGTGCAAACTATTCATAAGCCTCAAGAATAGAAAGGCCAGATTAGACTTTGCCAAACAATATTTAAAAAAGCCAGCCCAGTTCTGGAACAGCATTCTTTGGACAGATGAAACTAAGATCAACCTGTACCAGAATGATGGGAAGAAAAAAGTATGGAGAAGGCTTGGAACACTCATGATCCGAAGCAAACCACATCATCTGTAAAACACTGTGGAGGCAGTGTGATGGCATGGGCATGCATGGCTTACAATGGCACTGGGTCACTAGTGTTTATTGATGATGTAACAGAAGCAGCCGGTATGAATTCTGAAGTGTACAGTGATATATTGTGTGCTCAGATTCAGCTAAATTCAATGAAGTTGATTGGACAGCGCTTCACTTTACAGATGGACAATGACCCAAAACATACTACGAAAGAACCTAGGATTTTTTAAGGCAAAGAAGTGGAATATTCTGCAATGGTCGAGTCAATCACCTGATCTCAACCTGATAGAGAATGCATTTCACTTTCTGAAGACAAAACTTAAGGCAGAAAGACGCACAACAAACAACAACTGAAGACAGCTGCAGTAAAGGCCGGCAAGCATCACAAAGGAGGAAACCCAGCGTTTGGTGATGTCCTTCGTTCAGAATTCAAGCAGTCATTGCCTGCAAGGATTCTCACAAAGTATTAAAAATTAACATTTTATTTATGATTGTGCAATTTGTCCAATTACATTTGAGCCCCTGAAATAAGGGGACTGTATGAAAATGGTTTGCAATTCCTAAACGTTTCATACTATATATTTGTCATAAACTGAGGTCTAATCACAAGTAATACAATGGGATGATGTTTTTGCAGGGAAAAATGTAGAAGATAAATGGGCAGTCTTTAAAACATTGTTAAAAAAGCACACTTATCAGTGTATACCCTTGGGTAATAAGATTAAAAGAAATAAGTCAAAACCAATGTAGCTAAATAAACAGGTAGGGGAGGAAATGGACAAGAAGAGGAAGGCGTTTAGATTCTTTAAGTCAGAAGGGACAGAGACATCGTATCAGAATTATAAGCAATGTAACAAAAATTGCAAAAGGGCAATCAAATGAGCAAAAATGGATAATGAAAAAAGAATTGCAATAGAAAGTAAGGTCAACCCTAAAAAGTTCTTTAAGTACCTTAATAACAAAAAAATGAGAAAAGAAAATATAGGCGCCTTTCAGTGTGAGATGGGTAGGCAGATTATTGGAGATAAGGAAAAAGCTGAGGTATTAAACAAATTCTTTGCCTCTGTGTTTACCAGGGAAGAATCAATTTCAATAGTAGCGCCGCAGGAGGAAGCCACAACCTCCATATTAATGAACAATTGGTTAACTGAGGAAGAAGTTCATAGGCGGCTTGAAAAAATTAAAGTAGATAAGGCACCTGGCTCCGATGGCATACATCCAAGAGTTCTCAGGGAGTTAAGCTCAGTAATAGCAAGACCATTATATTTAATATTCAAGGACTCCATTTCCACAGGCTCAGTACCACAAGATTGGCGTAAAGCAGATGTGGTGCCTATATTTAAAAAGGGAGCTAGGTTACAACCGGGAAATTACAGACCTGTAAGCCTGACTTCAATAGTAGGGAAACTACTTGAAGGTTTAATACGGGATAACATTCAGGAATACCTAATGGAAAACAAAATTATTAGTAATAGTCAGCATGGATTTATGAAGGATATATCATGCCAAACTAACCTTATTTGTTTCTTTGAGGAGGTAAGTGGGAAATTAGACCAGGGTAATGCAGTTGATGTGGTCTACTTAGATTTTGCAAAGACTTTTGATACGGTTTCACAAGAGGTTGGTGTACAAAATAAAGAAAATTGGACTCAGTAATAATATATGCACCTGGATTGAAAACTGGTTAAAGGACAGACAACAGAGGGTTGTCATAAATGGAACTTTTTCAGGTTGGGCTAAAGTCGTGAGTGGAGTACCTCAGGGATCGGTACTGGGACCCCTGCTTTTTAACTTGTTTATTAATGACCTTGAGGTTGGCATTGAGAGCAAAGTCTCAATCTTTGCTGATGATACTAAATTGTGTAAGGTAATAGAATCAGAGCAGGATGTAATTTCTCTTCAGAAGGACTTGGAGAGACTGGAAACGTGAGCAGGTAAATGGCAAATGAGGTTTAATACAGATAAATGTAAGGTTATGCATTTGGGATGCAAGAATAAAAAGGCGACTTACAAATTAAATGGAGATATATTGGGGGAATCCTTGATGGAGAAGGTACAATTTTGGGCACCAATCCTAAGAAAAGACATTATGGAACTAGAGAGAGTGCAGAGAAGAGCCACCAAATGAATAAAGGGGATGGACAATCTAACTTATGAGAGGCTAGCTAAATTAGATTTATTTACATTACAAAACAGGCTTCTAAGAGGGGATATGATAACTATATACAAATATATTCGGGGACAGTACAAGGAGCTTTCAAAAGAACTATTCATCCCACGGGCAGTACTAAGAACTCGGGCCATCCCTTAAGGTTGGAGGAAAGGAGATTTCACCAGCAACAAAGGAAAGGGTTCTTTACAGTAAGGGCAGTTAAAGTGTGGGATTCATTACCCATGGAGACTGTGATGGCAGATACAATAGATTTGCTCAAAAAAAGGTTGCACATCTTTTAGAAGGGAAAGATATACAGGGATATACCAAATAAGTAAATATGGGAAGGCTGTTGATCCAGGGATTAATCCGATTGCCAATTCTTGGAGTCAGGAAGGAATTTATTTTTCCCTTTATGAGATATCATTGGATGATATGTCACTGGGGTTTTTTGTTTGCCTTCCTCTGGATCAATAAGTATAGATATAGGATAAAGTATCTGTTGTCTAAATTTAGCATAGGTTGAACTTGATGGACGTACGTCTTTTTTCAACCTCATCTACTATGTAACTATGTAACCCCTTGAATTAAAGCTGAAAGTCTGCACTTCTATTGCATCTCGGTTGTTTCATTTCAAATCCATTGTGGTGGCGTACAGAGCCAAAATTATGAAAATTGTGTCAGTGTCCAATTATTTCCGGACCTAACTGTATGTATGAATTGGGGGGTAGTGTATGTATTGGGGGGTAGTGTAAGTATGTATTGGGGGATAGTGTAAGTATTTGGGGGTTGTGTAAGTATGTATTTGGGGGGTAGTGTATGCATGTATTGGGGGATCGTGTAAGTATTTGGGTGGTAGTGTATGTATGTTTTGGGGGGTAGTGTAAGTCAGGGTACTTGATGATAGTGTGTGTGTTTCACACCTGAGGACAAAGGCTTTCATCATCCCAAGCAGACTTTCAGAGCCGCGTCTGGTGGACGGGGTAAGGAAATAAGCCCCTGATTAGATAAAATCGCCCAGTTGGAGGTATTACGGTGCCCCTACAGGTGAGTCGGCAAGGAGGGATTGGGTGCAGATAAATTGTTCTCCAATGATGCACTCATGCCCAGAGTATAGGAGTGGAACTCCATATAAACGAGGTAAGCTCTATACTCAAGTCTTTCGTGTCTTCAACTTTACAAACTACTTGATGCATGATTGCTGTATGAATTGCTAATCCCGTTCCTGATTACTCAATCTCCCAATCCCTAAGTAATGTGTTATATTTTGTCTGTTATTTGTTATCTTGTGTGTCTCCTCTTTAAGGAATAAACTATATTATTATATCTAGTCGTGTTTCAATTCAACCCAGATATTTTGGGTGTTTTATAAACCTATCACTAGCTACTGTGACATCGCTAAGGAAACACAGAGGGATGTCACGCTCTGCACCGTTATGGTATTCGTACAGGGCCTCAAACTGTAGCGTCCAACTTGGGCCATATATACTTCGCCACCTCGAACTGCCACCAGGGATCATTGCCTATGTGAGGAGAGATAGTGGTGGTTCCACACAGATGCACTCGCAAGCATTGCAACTACTACATAAGGACATCCGGTATGGTCCGTATGAATCAGCAAGCCCGGGGGCACATATAGTGGTCAGGTATGATCAAGTAAATGAAAGCTTTGTCACACGGGTGTCCCTGGCTGTGCCCAGTAGCGAGGCCACCTACCGAGAGGGATAGTCCAACGTGGGTGTGGCCAACACCCCATGGCACCGCACCCACGTTGATTTTGCGGCACAATAGAACGGTGCATCGTACTTGATTGTGGTTGACGCACACTCCAAATTTCCTGAGGTGGTGAAATTAAGTCAATAACAATAGCTGCCACGATCAAAGCATTACGAGACTGTTGCGATGTTCGGTTACCCCTATAGTCGTGTCAGACAAGGACCGCAGTTCACGGTGCAGAGTTTAAACTTCCTAAAAGAGTTTTGCAGTGTCCACCGAATCTGCACCATACCACCGGTCACGAATGCCAGGCCGAAAGGCCGAAATCCTTCAAGACTCGTTAAAAGCCATAAAGAACCCAAATTCACGATTGACAGACAATTTAAAGCCTTTTACTGGCGTTACAGAACAACACCCACACACTACAGGGGTCCTCGCCTGCTTAACTTCGTCTGGGACTTAAGCCACGAACCAAGCTTGATCTTCTCAAACCACGCACGGTGGAAGAATGTTCCGTGCACAAAGTCACTTGCAAACAGAGGTCTAACTCCAAATCCTTTGTCCCAGGGGAGGCGGTATGGGTACGGATGTTATGGCAGCACCCCAGATGTAAGGTCGCTCAGTCACAAGAATTTTGGGACCAAAAATGTATGTAGTGACCACATAACATGGCCTTTTCACCAGACGCCACATGGATCAAATCAGATCTGGGCGAACAGTTACTCAGAAAAGGCAACAGACCCAGTCAGACAGATATTTGGAGTGGCGTGTGGTATGACCCAAATACCATGTCCAGAGAACTCGGCAGTGGAGCAACGGTCTTGCAACCGTCCCGAGGCAAGAGGCAGCAGTAGATGCAGTGATGGATTCAGGCGTACGGATGACCCCAGAGAGGAGTAGCAGCACGACCGGCCGGGAGCGGCGACCTCCTGAGCGACTGCAAATGGAAGAGCGGATCCGTTGTTTCAGCAAATCCATTGGAAGACGAGGTCTGATAGAAGAGTGTGAGACCACGAGGAGAAGAGTTTGAGACGTACTCGGGGGAAGATTAACTTGGAACTTTATATAGTTGGGTTATGTAGAAGTTAGATGCTGTTTTTTGTATTTTGTTTATGTTCTATGTGACGTGTTTATGAGAAGGGGTGGAGATGTGGCACTTCCTGGTCACTGTCATGTGATGCTGTGGTCACTACTCTGACTTTGACCCGGAAGCAGAGTGAGGGCCAGTCAGAGTACATCGAGAATGACAGACACGCAGCAGGTCTGAGGAACAGGAAAATGGCTACCTGTCAGCAGCAATAAACAATGATCGTTCAGTAACCAAAGGGGGGTGTTTTTGTGAGCATAAACACTTAGACATGACATGTTCTGGCACTGAGTGTGAGTGTTCTCCTTGGACAGGTGTGTACTGGCAGTGACTGTGGGTATTACCTGAGCACAGGTATACTGGCCGTGAGTGTTCCCCCTGGCACAGTTGTACTGGCAGTGAGTGAGTGTTCTCTGGCACAGGTATACTGTCAGTTAGTGTGAGTGTTCTCCCTGGCATAGTATACTGGCAGTGAGTGTGAGTGTTCCCCTGGCACAGTGTACTGGCAGTGAGTGAGTGTTCTCCCTGGCACAGGTATACTGCAGTTAGGTGAGTGTTCTCCTGGCACAGGTGTACTGGCAGGGAGTGTAAGTGTGTATGTTCTCCCGATAATGTGTACTGGCAGTGAGAGTTCTCTCTGCAAAGGTTGACAGTCATTGAGTTGTGAGGTTCTCCTTTGCACAGGTATACTGGCAGTGAGTTTGAGTGTTGTTCCTTCCACAGGTATACTGGCAGTGATTGTGAGGTGGGTTATTCTCCTGGCACAGGTGTAATGGCAGTGAGTGTGTTTATTCTTCCTGGCACAGGTATACTGGCAGTGAGTGTGGGTATTCTCCCTGGCACTGGTATACTGGCAGTGAGTGTGGTATTCTCCCCTGGCACAGGTATACTGGCAGTCTCTGGGGCGCACATAATGGGTTCACGGCACACGTTGGAGATAGTAAGCAGCTGGGCCAGGTGGCAGAGAAGGAGGTCAGGAGAAAGCTTGCAGCCTGACGGAGACCCTGAAGGTGACCCCAGGTGAGCCCGCACCTTGTCCACATACTCGTTTGTTCCGTGTGTAGTAGATGCATGGGCAGCCTTCCGAGGGAAATGGCAGAGGGCAAATTCGTCCAATGCTTGGGATATAGACAGCCCGGCTACGGGTAGGAAGTTTCAGGAGAGCAGCCGACGGCTTTCCTGGCTATCGGTAAAATGAGGAGATCGTGCACTAAACCGCCAATATGTGTCTATGCACAGAGATGGGTAGGTACGCGCGTGATATATAGGTGCGCAAAACTATGTACAGATGGATGCGCGCGATGTATAGGTGCGCAAACTAGTGACAGATGGATGCGCGCGATGTATAGGTGCGCAAACTATGGACAGATGGATGCGCGCGATGTATAGGTGCGCAAACTATGTACAGATGGATGCGCGCGATGTATAGGTGCGCAAACTATGACAGTGGATGCG
The DNA here is from genome assembly GCA_036426205.1 of Ascaphus truei. Classification (NCBI taxonomy): domain Eukaryota; kingdom Metazoa; phylum Chordata; class Amphibia; order Anura; family Ascaphidae; genus Ascaphus; species Ascaphus truei. The sequence goes on from WSYH01002410.1 coordinate 25,465, forward strand.
CGCGATGTATAGGTGCGCAAACTATGTAAAGATGGATGCGCGCGAGTATAGGTGCGCAAACTATGTACAATGTACAGATGGATGCGCGGAGTATAGGTGCGCAAACTATGTACAATGTACAGATGGATGCGCGCATGTATAGGTGGGCGCGCACAATTTATAAACTAATCGCACATCTTACAATATATTCAAAGACCTTGTGTACTGCACTACCCCCCAAATACTTACACTATCCCATAATGCAACACACCCCCAAAGAACACACCGCCAAATAACCACATCTTTTTCCCCCAAGACACACGACCCCCCCAAAACATAAAACACTTACCACCCAAATACTTGCACTACCCCCAATACATACTTACACTACCCCCAATAAATAAATATACTACCCCAAAATACAAGTATTTGGGTGGTAGTGTATGTATGTTTTGGGGGGTAGTGTAAGTATTTTGGGGGTAGTATATTTATTTATTGGGGGTAGTGTAAGTATGTATTGGGGGTAGTGCAAGTATTTGGGTGGTAGTGTATGTATGTTTTGGGGGGTAGTGTAAGTGGTAGTGTAAGTATGGGGGAGTTTAGGTAGTGTAAGTATGTTGGCGTAGTGTAAATATTTGGGGGGGTAGTGTATGCATTGTATGGGGATAGTGTAAGTATTTGGGGGGTAGTGCAGTACCAAAAGGGTCTTTGAATATATTGTAAGATGTGCGATTAGTTTATAAATTGTGCGCGCCCCACTATACATCTCGCGCATCCCATCTGTACATTGTACATAGTTTGCGCACTATACATCGCGCGCATCCATTGTACATTGTACATAGTTTGCGCACCTATACATCGCGCGCATCATCTGGACATAGTTTGCGCACCTATACATCGCGCGCATCCATCTTCATAGTTTGCGCACCTATACATCGCGCGCATCCATCTGTACATAGTTTGCGCACCTATACATCGCGCGCATCCATCTGTCCATAGTTTGCGCACCTATACATCGGCGAACATCTGTACATAGTTTGCGCACCTATACATCGCGCGCATCCATCGTACATGTTGCGACCTATATATCACGCGCGTACCTACACATCTCTGTGCATAGACAATATTGGCGGTTTAGTGCACGATCTCCTCATTTTACCGATAGCCAGGAAAGCCGTCGGTGCTCTCCTGAAACTTCCTACCGTAGCCGGGCTGTCTATATCCCAAGCATTGGACGAATTTGCCTCTGCCATTTCCCTCGGAAGGCTGTCCATGCATCTACTACACAGGGAACAAACGAGTATGTGGACAAGGTGCGGCTCACCTGGGGTCACCTTCAGGGTTCTGTCAGGGCAAGCTTTCTCCTGACTCTCCTTCTCTGCCACCTGGCCGCAGCTGCTTACTATCTCCAACGTGTGGCCAGTGAACCCAGTATGTGCGCCCCCAGAGAATGCCAGTATACCTTGCCAGGGAGAATAAACCACACTCACTGCCAGTATACCAGTGCCAGGGAGAATACCCACACTCACTGCCAGTATACTGTGCCAGGAAGAATAACACAACTCACTGCCATTACCCTGTGCCAGGGAGAATAACCACACTCACAATCACTGCCAGTTACCTGTAGGAAGGAACAACACTCAAACTCACTGCCAGTATACCTGGCAAAGGAGAACACTCACACTCAATGACTGTACACCTTTGCAAGAGAGAACTCTCACTGCCAGTAACAATTATCAGGGAGAACATACACACTTACACTACTGCCAGTACACCTGTGCCAGGGAGAACACTCACCTAACTGACAGGATCACTGTGCCAGGGAGAACACTCACTCACTGCCAGTACACTGTGCCAGGGGAACACCACAACTCACTGCAGATAACTATGCCAGGGAGAACACTCACACTAACTGACAGTATACCTGTGCCAGGGAGAACACTCACTCACTGCCAGTACAACTGTGCCAGGGGGAAACACACGGCCAGTATACCTGTGCCAGGATAATACCCACAGTCACTGCCAGTACACCTGTACAAGGAGAACACTCACACTCAGTGCCAGAACAGTCATGTCTAAGTGTTTATGCTTCACAAAAACACACCCCTTGTTGGTACTGACGATCATTGTTTATTGCTGCGACAGGTAGCCATTTTCTGTACCTCAGTGCGTTGTCTTGTACTTCTTGATGTTACTCGACTGGGCCTCACTCTGCTTCCTGGGTCAGAAGTCAGAGTAGTGACATCACAGCATCACATGACAGTGACCAGGCAAGTGCCACATCTCCACCCTTCTCATAAACACAGTCACATAGAACATAAACCAAAATAAACCAAAATAACAGCATCTAACTATCTACATAACCCACTATATAATAAAGTTCCAAGTTAATCTTCCCCGAGTACGTCTTACAACCTTCTCTGTGGTCTCACACTCTTTCTATAGACCGTCTTCCAATGGGATTTGCTGTGAAACAACGAGACCGCTTTCCATTTGCAGTCGCTTCGGAGGTCGCCGCTCCCGGCCGGTCGTGCTGCTACTCCTCTCTGGGGTCATCCGTACGCCTGAATCCATAACTGCATCTACTGCTGCCTTTGCCTCGGGACGGTTGCAAGACCGTTGCTCCACTGCCGAGTTCTCTGGACATGGTATTCTGGGTCATACCACACGCCACTCCAAATATCTGTCTGACTGGGTCTGTTGGCCTGTTCTGAGTAACTGTTCGCCCAGATCTGATTTGATCCATGTGGCGTCTGTGTGAAAAGGCCATGTTATGTGGTCACTACATACTTTTGGTCCCAAAATTTTTGACTTGTAGCGCGACCTTACAATCGGGGTGCTGCCATAACATCCGTACCCATACGACCTCCTCCCCGGACAAAGGATTTGGAGTTCCGTTAGAGCCTGTTGCAAGTGACTTTGTGCAGCGCGAAACATTTTCTCCACCGTGCGTGGTTTGAGAGATCAAGCGTGGTTCGTGACGTTAGTCCCAGCAAGTATTTGGGTGGTAGTGTATGTATGTTTTGGGGGGTAGTGTAAGTATTGGGGGGTAGTGTAAGTATTTGGCGGTAGTGTAAATATTTGGGGGGTAGTGTATGCATGTATTGGGGATAGTGTAAGTATTTGGGGGGTAGTGCAAGTACACAAAGGGTCTTATGAATATATTGTAAGATGTGCGATTAGTTTATAAATTGTGCGCGCCCACCTATACATCGCGCGCATCCATCTGTACATTGTACATAGTTTGCGCACCTATACATCGCGCGCATCCATCTGTACATAGTTTGCGCACCTATACATCGCGCGCATCCATCTGTACATAGTTTGCGCACCTATACATCGCGCGCATCCATCTGTACATAGTTTGCGCACCTATATATCACGCGCGTACCTACACATCTCTGTGCATAGACACATATTGGCGGTTTAGTGCACGATCTCCTCATTTTACCGATAGCCAGGAAAGCCGTCGGCTGCTCTCCTGAAACTTCCTACCCGTAGCCGGGCTGTCTATATCCCAAGCATTGGACGAATTTGCCTCTGCCATTTCCCTCGGAAGGCTGCTCCATGCATCTACTACACAGGGAACAAACGAGTATGTGGACAAGGTGCGGGCTCACCTGGGGTCACCTTCAGGGTCTCCGTCAGGCTGCAAGCTTTCTCCTGACTCTCCTTCTCTGCCACCTGGCCGCAGCTGCTTACTATCTCCAACGTGTGCCAGTGAACCCAGTATGTGCGCCCCAGAGACTGCCAGTATACCTGTGCCAGGGAGAATAACCACACTCACTGCCAGTATACCAGTGCCAGGGAGAATACCCACACTCACTGCCAGTATACCTGTGCCAGGAAGAATAAACACACTCACTGCCATTACACCTGTGCCAGGGAGAATAACCACACTCACAATCACTGCCAGTATACCTGTGGAAGGAACAACACTCAAACTCACTGCCAGTATACCTGTGCAAAGGAGAACACTCACACTCAATGACTGTACACCTTTGCAAGAGAGAACTCTCACTGCCAGTACACATTTATCAGGGAGAACATACACACTTACACTCACTGCCAGTACACCTGTGCCAGGGAGAACACTCACACTAACTGACAGTATACCTGTGCCAGGGAGAACACTCACTCACTGCCAGTACAACTGTGCCAGGGGGAACACTCACACTCACTGCCAGTATACCTATGCCAGGGAGAACACTCACACTAACTGACAGTATACCTGTGCCAGGGAGAACACTCACTCACTGCCAGTACAACTGTGCCAGGGGGAACACTCACGGCCAGTATACCTGTGCCAGGTAGAATACCCACAGTCACTGCCAGTACACCTGTACCAAGGAGAACACTCACACTCAGTGCCAGAACATGTCATGTCTAAGTGTTTATGCTTCACAAAAACACACCCCCTTGTTGGTACTGAACGATCATTGTTTATTGCTGCTGACAGGTAGCCATTTTCCTGGTTACCTCAGACTGCTGCGTGTCTGTCTATTCTCTGATGTTACTCTGACTGGCCCTCACTCTGCTTCCTGGGTCAGAAGTCAGAGTAGTGACATCACAGCATCACATGACAGTGACCAGGAAGTGCCACATCTCCACCCCTTCTCATAAACACGTCACATAGAACATAAACAAAAATAACCAATAATAACAGCATCTAACTATCTACATAACCCAACTATATAAAGTTCCAAGTTAATCTTCCCCCGAGTACGTCTCAAACTCTTCTCCTCGTGGTCTCACACTCTTTCTATCAGACCTCGTCTTCCAATGGGATTTGCTGAAACAACGGATCCGCTCTTCCATTTGCAGTCGCTCAGGAGGTCGCCGCTCCCGGGCCGGTCGTGCTGCTACTTCCTCTCTGGGGTCATCCCGTACGCCTGAATCCATCACTGCATCTACTGCTGCCTCTTGCCTCGGGACGGTTGCAAGACCGTTTGCTCCACTGCCGAGTTCTCTGGTACATGGTATTCTGGGTCATACCACACGCCACTCCAAATATCTGTCTGACTGGGTCTGTTGGCCTGTTCTGAGTAACTGTTCGCCCAGATCTGATTTGATCCATGTGGCGTCTGGTGAAAAGGCCATGTTATGTGGTCACTACATACATTTTTGGTCCCAAAATTCTTGTGACTGTAGCGACCTTACATCTGGGGTGCTGCCATACATCCGTACCCATACCGCCTCCCCTGGGACAAAGGATTTGGAGTTAGAGCCTCGTTGCAAGTGACTTTGTGCACGGAACACTTTCTTCCACCGTGCGTGGTTTGAGAAGATCAAGCTTGGTTCGTGGCTTAAGTCCAAGCAGAAGTTAAGCAGGCGAGACCCCTGTAGTTGTGTGGGGTGTTGTTCTGTACGCCAGTAAAAAGGTCTTTAAATTGTCTGTCAATCGTGAATTTGGGTTCTTTATGGCTTTTAACGAGTTCTTGAAGGATTTCGGCCTTTCGGCCTGGCCATTCGTGACCGGGTGGTATGGTGCAGATGTTCGGTGGACAATGCAAAACTCTTTTAGGAAGTTTTTAAACTCTTGCACCGTGAACTGCGGTCCATTGTCTGACACGAACTATAGGGGGTAACCGAACATCGCAAACAGTCTCTGTAATGCTTTGATCGTGGCAGCTATTGTTATTGACTTAATTTTCACCACCTCAGGAAATTTGGAGTGTGCGTCAACCACAATCAAGTACGATGCACCGTCTATTGGCCCAGCAAAATCAACGTGGGTGCGGTGCCATGGGGTGGTTGGCCACACCCACAGTTGGACTATCCCTCTCGGTAGGTGCCTCGCTGACTGGGCACAGCCAGGGCACCCGGTGACAAAGCTTTCAATTACTTGATCAATACCTGACCACTATATGTGCCCCGGGCTTGCTGATTCATACGGACCATACCGGGATGTCCATTATGTAGTAGTTGCAATGCTTGCGAGTGCATGCTGTGTGGAACCACCACTATCTCTCCTCACATGAGGCAATGATCCCTGGTGGTCAGTTCGAGGTGGCGAAGTATATATGGCCTCAAGTTGGACGCTACAGTTTGAGGCCCTGTACGAATACCATAACGGTGCAGAGCGTGACATCCCTCTGTGTTTCCTTAGCGATGTCACAGTAGCTAGTGATAGGTTTATAAAACACACCAAAATATCTGGGTTGAATTGAACACGACTTAGATATAATAAATATAGTTTATTCCTTAAAGAAGGAGAACACACAAGATATACAAATAACAGACAAAATATAACACTTACTTAGGGATTGGGATGATGAAGTAATCAGGAACAGGATTAGCAATTCATACAGCAATCAGGCATCAAGTAGTTGGTAAAGTTGAAGACACGAAAGACCTTGAGTATAGAGCTTACACTCGTTTATATGGAGTTCCACTCCTATACTCTGGCATTGAGTGCAAGTCATTGGAGAACAATTATCTGCACCCAATCCCTCCTTGCCAGCTCACCTGAGGGGCACCGTAATACCTGCCCACTGGGCGGATATTATTCTAATCAGGGGCTTATTTCCTTAGCCCCCGTCCCACAAGACCGGCGTCTGAAAGTCTGCTTTGGATAGGAAAGCCTTTGTCCCTAGGTGTGAAACACAACACTTATCATCAAGTACCCGCGTCCTGCTTTCTTTTGTGCTAGCATACACAAGCAGGGCGGGGACGCCTTTGATCAGGGGTTTATTGTAGACCACTTGTCTCCCTCCCTGAGCATTAACATACCTACCATATGGGCTCTGGGTTTTTCTACCAGACCCAAAATACAATACATTCTTTATAATATCTACACACATTAAAATAATCCGTTCTGTGGGTCTGAGCGGGCTGAAATGTGCCAGGTCCTCATGCCGGAAGACCTTTGCCAAAGTGGCCAAGTTTCAGCCTACCATGACCCCCAAAACCGGAGATACAAAAAACAAGTTTAAATCCCCTATTAACTTTAATGCAGGATTCTCCGCCATAGCTAAAATAAATCTCTGCTTTTCACTCACCCATTGAAATCAACGGGCTTCGCCGCGATAGGCTTTCAATGGAGCAACTCCGCCATTGAAGTCTATAGGAAAACCACAATTTTTCACATTTGCCCATACTCCGTCTGGTTGATCGGAGAGGACTGGAAATGGCCATATAGTCATGCCGGAACAGTGACTACATGCGACCCAAATCCCAGCCCTCTGGTCCTCACAGAACCGGAGATATGGGCTTACACACTTTCCACTTTCGGACTTAGCCGTTTTAAAGCCACGCGGCTTTCCCCCATTGGAATCAATATGGCAGGCGCCGCCATAGAATTCAATGGGACCTCCGCTCCGCCATTAGAGTCAATGGCGCGACCCTCGTGGCGAGCGCGACCCTTTACGGGGGTCCTTCATTCCCAGAACCGGTGGTGGTCGAGAGTGGGGGTTCCTAGGGTCTAGGGGCAAAAATAATTTTATTTCTGGGTTCCCTAGAACCTAAGTTTCCCACGCCAATTGTGTTTGAACTTGAACTCAGTGTGATCAAAGCTCTCTTTCAGATGTTTCCGCTCTTGCAGTCTGCGGTTTGGATGGCTGCCAACCCGTTCCTGGAGGTCGGCGTCGAGGAATCCCCATTGAAATGAATGGCTCCATTGACTTACAATGGGGAACCGCCGCTCCTCCTCTCGGGCGCCACCTGCAGGTCTTCTATCGAAACGAGCCCAAATCGCTGGAATCTCCAAAAGGTTGCATTGGGCTGCAATGGCGACCTATGGAGAGCTGCAAAATGGAGCCTGAAAAGGCGGGAAAGTGGAACAAAGGGCTATAAACACTGAATTAACATTAACCCTTTGACTCCCGCATAGATCCAAGTGTGTGTGTTGGTGCAGACACTGGAATGGGAACAATAAATATTTAAAGGGGAATACACTTGTGCACTGAAGCAGGGTAAAAACACATTACTTTACCGCAGTCCAGTTAACCCCTTGCTTCTCAAGTGAGAGCAGGGGGTGGCCAAATGGGGTGTAACACCTTTAATACCGGGCCAAACCCCCTCTCCCATGACAAGCGAATAACTGCGAGGTCAATGTATTCGTAGTCGCATAGTGGAAACGTTGTCACTGAATTTAGTTATTTTTTCTTGAAGTGGTAGACGGGACATAGCATCCGTATTAGCGTGCTCATCGTGTGAGTGGTATTTTGTACTGTATTTGTGTATGTTCCCAAAAAGAGGGCGTACCTTTGTAGGCGAGCAGCTGTCGTTGTGGATATACCCTTTTTGGGGTTAAAGTTGAAGAGTAACAGTTTGTGGTCCGTAACAAGCGTAAAGTCGCGACCATACACATGCACATGGAATTTTACTTATTGCCTACACTATAGCTAGGGCCTCTTTATCATTCTGAGAATAGTTGCGTTCGGCAACGGATAGGGAATGAGATGCAAAAGCGATTGGTTTCTCTGTGCCATTGTCCATCAGATGACAATGTACTGCCCCGAGACCATATGGTGAAGCGTCACATGCTAACAGTAACTGAGTGCGGAGGCCAAATGGACCCTACTCTGGACGTCAGAATCATTTCAAAAGCCTCCTGACACGACGGTGTCCAGTTCCATTTTGTTGTTGTTCCCAATAATCTGTGCAGGGGGTACAGAATATGCGCTAGATTAGGCAAGTATCTATTATAATAGTTCAGGCGTCCCAAGAAGGAACGAAGTTGTGAGACATCCTTGGTTGTGAAATCTAATGCGTCCACCTTGTCTTCCGTTGTGTGGAGCCCTTCTTCATCCACCACATGTGCACAAAACTCTAATTTGGGCACAAAAACCTTGCATTTTTGCAGATTTGCCTTTAGCCCACAGTTCATTAAGCATTGTCAGACCAGCTTGATATTGTGGCGATGCTCCTCGTCAGTGCGCCCGGTGATCAACATATCATCGAGCATACACTGAGTATAAGGTATGCCAGCTAATATTTCCTCCATTTTACGCTGCCAAATTGCGGGTGCTGGGGCAATCCCAAAAACCATTTGGTTAAACTGAAATAGTCCTTTGTGTGTCCTGATCGTGAGATATTTCCTGGTGAACCTCCATTTGCAAGTATGCCTGCATGAGATTGATTTTTTTTAAATCGGGTACCCCCCTCTAGGGAAGCAAACATTTCTTCATTTCTTGGAAGGGGAGACTTGTCCACGATCAATTGGCTGTTCGGTGCCATTCGGAAATCTCCACATACTGTATGCGCAGTTCTCCATTCTTTTTCTTTACTGGCACAATTGGTGATGCCCATGCGCTATGTTTTACCTTGTTGATGATGCCCAACTCCTCCAAACGCTTTAGCTCCGTTTCCACGCCAGCCTTCAGGGTGAATGGAACTGACCTTGCCTTGAAAAATGTTGGGGTCGCCCCTTCTCTGAAATTCTATTGAACGGAATCACCCTCAACTTTGCCCAAGTCGCTATCATAAACGGCGCTATACATATGTCGTAGGTGTTTCATCCATAACTCGTGCTGGTCTATGTTTCGTTCTACAGCGTGACAGGAGTGGACTTGAATGTCCGGTATTCCAAGGGCCCATATTCAGTCCCGTCCAAATACGGGAGTCCCTTCCCGTTCTAGGACGTACAGTGGAAGTCTTTTTGTTCTCCCTTTATACGTGACACGTACTGTCACGCAGCCGAGAGGCTTTAAAGGTTTCATGGAGTAAGTCTGTAGTCTGATTAAAGAGGGCTTCAACTGCTTTGTTAGTTGTAACTTGCGCCAGTGGTGTAGAGTGATCACAGACACCGCAGCCCCAGTATCCAGATCCATGCACAGCGTTTTCCCTTCGAGTTTCACCTGTACTTCAATGCCCGTTGGTTGAGGTCTGAGGTGGTGTAGACGGACGTTCAGAGGTATGCAAGAGAGACTGATTATTGTGAAATTAAAGAAGGCTTTTTATTGCGCCTGTTTCCTCAACATCAGGAAACCATCCAAACAAGGGGTAAACAAAGCTTCTATTCATTTGGGAGTATTTCTAGTGAAACACTATGCAGTTCACAACTCCCCTAATAACAGTCTCTCTCCCAGCCCCAAAACATATAGATAAGCAGATATACGAAGTCTCTTAAGAATGAAAGTCTTATCAGTTCCTTGGAGGGAAAATCTTATCTGTTCCTGGTTCAGCTCCCTTCCTTCAGGGTGTGTCAGCATTCAGGTTTAGAAGTTTTCCCTGTGTCTTGAAAGCAGCTATGCTGTGTCTTCTGGCAGAGCTCAAGACAGGTTGTGAGAGTAAAGACAATCTCTCCTCTCTCTCCAAAGTTCAGCTCAGGTATGAGCTAAGGAGACACCCTTCCTGTCTCAAAAGACAGGCTTTTGTAAGCAATCTAAATCAGGCAGGTGGTGTTTATTAATTGACTACCAGCAGTTAACCACCACACTGCTAGATTAAAGGCACATTACTTGAACAGGGATTACTCCCCTGTTACATACTTCAACTGTTTGTGGGAAGCTCGGGCTTGCCACGGCCAAAGCCCATCCTTCCACTCTCATTCTAGATATCTCTGTGACTTGAATGAGAGTGGATGGAGGAAGAGAACCCTCAGTCCTGTTGGGATTGGAGCCCTTTCTCCAGTTTAATCGTGTCTCCTCCTGAAGGTGCTTGAGATCAGCACCCCTCAGTCGCTCGAGGAGGACTTTTTCCAAGTATAGTCTTTTTTCTACGTGCGCGGTCATGAGATTTCCCTCGCGTCGGGTGCTCGTCTTAATGTAGGCATACTGTATGGAAGCAGTTGCAGAGCATTTAAAAACAGCCCTTTGAGTTTTCCGCTCTTGAAGCTGTCTCTCTGCCCTTTTCCCACTTAATGGGGTTGCTAGTTCAGCCTCTTTGAGATTAACTTGCAATTCCACACCCACTTCCAGAGAATGTCCCATCTTTTCAGCTTCATCAGCTAAGGATTCTTCTGGTTTTAATTCAGCACGTGTACCTTCTTTTGTTGCCTGCTGGGTGGCTGAAGGTTTTTCTAGTGCTTGTTTAGGTGGTTCAAATTTTGCAACCTTGTCTTTCAGATGAACGGTATTCACAGCTCTCACTGTACCCTTGTCTTCATGGGTTTTTGAGGCTGTGGGATACTGACGCTTAGTCAGGGTCAATACTTGTCCTTGTAGGACTGTAATCTCATCCGCGAGAGATCCTTGTTTTTTGAGTGCGTCTTGCAAGTCTCTTCTCAGGGAATTTATCTACATGCTTTGCTTTCTCTGATCTTGTTTCCACATTTTTATTGCATTGTGAAGCACTATGAACTTCTTTGCTTGGGCCACAGTTACTTGTTTCAGTTTCTGGACCTTCTTGTGCTCCCTTTTGTGCCGCGTCACCTGGGTTCTAAGCTTGGCTTTTAGCGTTGCTTTGGTGATGCTCAGGGTAGCCTTCAGTTTCTCATGCTGCTTTGCGGGGACATACTGGGTCATCAGACGTTCCTGCAGCACTTTAATTTCTTTTACAGCCTGCAGTCGGTGCTCTGCTTCAAACTTCTCACCTTCCAAAAGTCTATTTATTTCTTTAAGCTCGTGCAGCTTTTCATTTTTTTCCTCGACGTCGTTTGTCAAATTAAAATTTTCTTCTTTGAGTTTTACGTTTTGTCTTTATAATCTTAAATGTTCTCCTTTTTCAGTCTCTGTACTATTCAGGGCCTCTTTGCAGTCCTCCTTCCATTTACGCACATCTTCTTTGAGAATGACAGTCTCCTGGCGTGAGACATCCTTCTCGAGGTTGAGGTCTGAACTCCTTCTGGAGACTTGGAGATTTGTATTAAGATTGGCAATCGTTTCTTTAGAAATGTCCAGCTCCTCAGTGAGACTGTGGTAATGCCTTCTGAAACTTCCAGGTCTGTGCGGCAGCTGTTGGTCTCATGAGTTGAGGCATCAAGTGCCTCTGCGGAGTGTCTGAACCCTCTTTCCTGAGTACGTCCACCTCTATCCGACACTGTTGACCACCTGTTGTGAGGCTTCAGCTCTATGCGAAGAGTGTGAACCTTTTGGCTGGAAGACTGTATCTGCTTCATGCCTCCTCATACTTCCGCTTTAGCGTAGCCACCATTTTTCAGATTGGCTCTGCTTTTCAGCCATGGTGGAATTTAGCATTTGCAGTATCTAGCTCAGTCTTGAGATCGTCCAATTCTGTCCCAGATTCAGTACATTGCGAGCACCGCACTGTAACTCAGCATTATCTGCTCTCTCAAGTTCAATTGTTCTCGAAGTAATCACAGCCACCCCTGGCAATTTTCAGGGCGTCTTCAGGGCTGGTCAGGATCGTCACTAACTGGTTCCGCTCCGCTTCCCTGGGTGACTGGTTGAGGGTTCCTCAGGTTGGCACCGGACAGACACTTCTTTGGGGTACACGATTTCGCTTGGGCCCTCGGGATATTCGTTATGCCGCGGGACGAATTCTCCATTTTCTCTAGGGGCAGGGCAACTCGTCCCCCTTTTCCTCCACAGGATCTGCGGACGTGTCGTTCCTTCCACGTAGTGAGAAGAACCCGCTTTTTTCTTTTTCTTTTCCGCCTTTTTGTTTTGGATACTCCTCCCATCAGGAATACTGGGGGTCTCCTTTATTGAAATTTAGCACGGCGTCACTGTCCTCCACCCGGCTTTTCTTGCAACTGTAATAGCTGACGAAATTCGGTTGACCACTGCTCCCGCTGTCTCCTGCTGATCATATTCTCATCAAGGGAGCTGTCTTTTCTGTCGTGCCGATTTCAGGCACCCCCACCATTCTTGGGGTGTTTCTGGGTGTGACTCGGTTCGGTTCCCCGTAAGAGACATCTTCCTCTTTATTGGACTGGAGGCCACTCTTCCGTGGGGTAGGGGGCATACAGGAACGCTGCATCTTGTCCTCCATTTTAGTAGCTATCAGGTGTAATTCTTCCTGACCCCAGGAGGCGCTATTGCAGATATTGCCACTGTATTTGCTAGAACCCCCAATTGTGATGTCCTACAGGTGGCATATTTTGCGTGTAGAGGTCGTAAGCTCTCACAGGCATCTCTGTAGAATTTTCTTCTTGGATAAGTTTTACATATCATCAGTACTGGCATGCATTTTCTCTCATCAGGATACAAGATTGCAGTTTGCTAGGTAAAAATCTATTTTCTTTACCACCATTACTTGCTAGGTGAATCTCTCATTAGGTATGCTGAATGTGTAGTTGCTAGGTAAAAACTTTGTTTGCTTTACAACCATTTACTTGCTAGGTGCAATCCCTGCCGCTTCAGCAACAATGTTGTTTTTTGCTTGAGTTCATTAATTTTCAGTCTCATCTTTGGGTATTATGCATTCACACTTCATACTTTGGGTGTCTGTTTTGCTCCCAAGATATATATAGGCAGACTTTTTTTTACTTGCAGAAAAAAACATTCTTTGTAGTGGAATATTTCTTTCACTCCACCCTCCCGGCAGGTAACTCAACACTCAGCAATTGGCTTTGAAATACCTTTTACACTTCAGCATCCCTTTTTCCCGTAGGCAATTTTACACTCAGCATTTGTTTGCTAAACATCCCCTGCTTCAGCACAGTCTTATCAATTTCACACTTTTCCTGGCAATACTCCTTCACAGCTGGTAGCCCTATGCGGTGTGGCAACCTTTATTTGCAAAATCAGTACCACTCTGGGTCACCACCTGTATTCACTGCTTCAGCGAAAACTTTTTGAAACAACAAACACCTATCTTTTTTAGGGCTGACTGACTACTTCTTGAACCCTGACTATGGCTGGAAGGCAAAACCCCTATTCAATGACCATATTACACGTTGTATAGGCAAATAAGGTTATCGCTTCAGCAGTCCTCTCGCTCTTGGGATTGGGGAAAAGAATCCATCTGTGTTTTGTAAGTTCAGTGCAGTGTAATTTCAGTGGTGTGTATCACTTTAACTCGGTCTCTTGCTGCATGAGTTTTTTTTTTTCTAAGTTGCTCAGACTGTTTGTAGGCAAAAGCAATAAAAAAATATTTCACGTAAAAATCTCCGTGTCCTTTTTAACTTTCAAAGACACACTCTCGTCTCACTCTTCGGATACCAATGTAGACGGACGTTCAGAGGTATGCAGAGAGACGTATTGTAAATTAAAGAAGGCTTTTTTATTGCGCCTTCTTCCTCAACATCAGGAAACCATCCAAACAAGGGTAAACAAAGCTCTATTAATTTGGGAGTATTTCAGTGAAACACTAGTCAGTTCACAACTCCCCTAATAAGCATGTCTCCCACCCCCAAAACATATAGATAAGCAGATAATACAGTCCTCTTAAGAAGAAATCTTCTTCAGTTCCTTGGAGGGAAATCTTTCTGTTCCTGGTTCAGCTCCTTCCTTCAGGGTGTGTCAGCATTCAGGTTTAGAAGTTTTCCCTGTGTCTTGAAAGCAGCATCTGTGTCTTCTGGCAGAGCTCAAGACAGGTTGAAGTAAAGACAATCTCTCCTCTCTCTCCAAGTTCAGCTCAGGTATGAGCTAAGGAGACACCCTTCCTGTCTCAAAAGACAGGCTTTTTGTAGCAATCAAATCAGGCAGGTGGTGTTTATTAATTGACTACCAGCAGTTAACCACCACACTGCTAGATCAACGGTCCATTACTTGATACATGGATTACTCCCGTTACAGGTGGTATATGGAAAGGCGATCAAATCGCTCGTCTCCGTCCGAGCTGGACGATGAATCTCGGAGGTCAACTTTATAAGTTTGTCTGCCACCCGCCTTCTTTTCCTGGCGGCGTGTATGTGGTGCACGGCAAACACGCCATAAATGTCCTGTTTTGCTGCAATTATGACATGGCGTCATGAGTTATTCCTCCACATCGGAAACACATGAAAGGGGTTTGTTGTCCCGGTGCGGGTCGTGACAACGTGGATTGTCGACTGAAACCTTGGGGTTTCATGCTTCCTGACTTGGTAAGAGGTGTGTTGAAAAGTTCTTCTTTACCAGTCTCGTGCTATTGCAGCGCGTCTGTGTCTTTCATTGCCAGATCCATTACTGTTGCCACGTCTATAGCTGTTTTTTTGTTTGTTACTTAAGTTTTTTATTAATCATTTTTCCAAAAGTAAGAGGGGTACAAAAAGAAAAAAAAAGGGGGGGGGACAATTCAACGGTACAATATTGCAAATAGTCTGATTACACATTAGAAGGGGAGGAGAGTATGGGAAGGGGGGAAGGGGACAGCATTTGAAACCATGTAACATATTAAATAACAGGTGAGGTACAACATAGATCATAAATCTTAAATCACTCTGTTCAGAATAATCTAGTCTAAATATGGGGATATACCTGCATGTCTAAACCAAGGAGCCCATGTTTCGGAGAATTGTGAAGTGGAACCAGTTAGGTAGGCAGTGAGTTTTTCCATGTAGTCTATGTGCCAGATTTTGTTATTGATTTGGTTTAAGGATGGGGGAGTCGGTTGTTTCTAGTTTTTGGCGATGGTGCATCTAGTAGCATTTAGAATTTGGGAGATAACTTTAATTTCTTTTTTGTTACAATTGCCCATTGGTTTTCCCAAGACTGCATATATTGTGTCCTGTGGGACAGTGATTCCCAGAACCCTGTGTATTAAAGCAAACACTTCCCTCCATGTTTGCTGAATTTTTGGACACGACCAAATTTTGTGCAGTATATTCCCCCTTTCGCCACAACCACGCCAACATAAAGGAGAGACACCTGGGAGAAAAGAGTTCAACCTGGTGGGAGTCATGTACCATCTAAATATTATCTTGTAAATACACTGGCGTCACATTTAATTCTTACCTTTCCCGCACGGCTGGATGCGTGCGGGCCGCGTGGTGACGGCGGGATGTCGGCGCGTCACTGTGACGTCACTGTCACGTGTCGCGCCCGGCTTCCCCGGCTTCCCCGACACCCCTGAAGTTGAAGTGAGGTAAGCGGGGGTGCGGGGAAGCAGAGGGGCAAAGGCAGGAGCAGCTAGGGGGTCGGGAAGGGGAACAAAAATGCACGCGAAGTGGAGGGGGTGCACGGAGGGGATGCAGCTGGCGCGCTGTTTAGTCACGGCGCCAGCCGGAGTAAATCCCCGGCCAATTAGTGGCAAATGTAAGAATAAAGGCTGCCGCAGCAGTATTCTCCTTAATCACCACACAGGAAGAATTTTTGGAGGCAGCCTCCCAAACATCTTTCCAGACATCAAGGTCCAAATTGGTATTTAACTCCTCCTCCCAGGATGTCATATATTTATCAGGGATTTGGCTATTTTTGACGGGCGTCAAACTATGGTATAGCCTGGAAGTAATGCCCTTCATAACAGGCTGACGTACACACCAGTCTTCATATAGCGTTAACACGTGGTTGGTTTGGCTTGTAAATGGATTGGATATAGTGCCTAACTTGGAGAAATCTGAAAAATTCAGAGGAGGGAATGTCGTGGCTCGTTTGTAACGAGATGAACGGAGGGACTTTACCTTTGGTGAGAATATCATTAACGCTTAGGAGTCCTTTTTGGACCCAAAGGTTGGATTGTTGGTTATTAGTGTAAAAAGGGAGGGAGGGATCTGAAAACAGGGGTTGCATGAGGGATGGGGTACTAGTCAGTTGGAACCTAACTTTAAGGGAGTCCCAAAGATTACATGCGAAAGATAACACCGGGTTTGTGTAAACCTCAACTGGTCTGGATTTTCTATTAAGCCAGAGGAGAGTTTTCATTTCGCATGGGGAGCAGATCGATTCTTCTAGTTCGACTCATCTTTTTTCGGTTGGGTTTGAATGCCAACTAACTAGTTGCCCTAGTTGTGCCGCTCTATAGTACTTTTGTAGGTTTGGAAGGGCTAAGCCTCCTTCTAGCTTAGATTTATAAAGGATATCTTTGCGGACTCTAGGACGTCTATTTTGCCATACAAATTTCAGAATTTTATTTTGAATATTGTTTAGGTCCTTCTGACAAATCTTTACTGGGAGAGTTTGGAAGAGGTACAGTATTCTAGGTAAAATGTTCATTTTAATAGTGGCGATCCTTCCAAACCAAGATATGATGTATGGATTCCAGGTGGACAAGTCCTTTGCAACTTGGTCGAATAAAGGTTTAAAGTTTATTTTGTATTGGGATGAGTAATCTTTTGTTATTTGAACCCCTAAATATTTAATGTGGGTCTGATTCCATTTGAAGTCAAAATTAAGTTGAAGTAATTTTACCATATCCTTGGGAAGGTTTAAGCGAAGAGCCATAGATTTAGAGTGGTTCATTTTGTATCCTGAGAGGGAGCCAAACTCAGATAGAGCTTGGAAAAGGTTGGGGAGGGAGATAAGAGGGTTTGAGAGTGTCAATAGTATGTCATCCGCATAGAGAGCTATCTTGAATTCCTTCTGTCCAACATTGAAACCCGTGATATTGGGGTTCATTCTTATCTGGCAGGCTAATGGTTCAATTGCCAAAGCAAATAACAAGGGGGACAGTGGGCACCCCTGTCTGGTTCCGTTCGATATTGGGAAAGGGTCAGACAAGGAGTTATTCATTTTTACTATGGCTGTTGGAACAGAGTATAACGTGTTTATGCTGTTTAAGATTTTGGGAGTAAATCCCATTTGTGAGAGTGTGGCCTTCATAAACTGCCAATCCAGCCGATCAAAAGCTTTTTCAGCATCTAGTGAAAGTAATAATGATGAGCGTGTGGTTTGTTTTGCTACATGTATTAAATTGTGTTGTCAAGGGCTTGTCTGCCCAAGACAAAGCCAACGTGGTCCGGATGGATCAATCTTGGAAGAATATTGTTTAATCTAGTGGCCAAGATTTTTGCGTACAATTTTAGATCTGTATTTAATAAAGATATAGGTCGATAGCTAGAGCACATCATGGGATCTTTTCCATCTTTTGGGATTACTACTATGGTTGCTCGTAGCATATCTCTGGGTGGGGGGGAGGCCTAAAAGCATCTCATTAAATACTTTGGTTAAGTGTGGGAGGAGTATTATGGAGAATTTTTTGTAGTAAAGATTTGAAAATCCATCCGGACCAGGGGCCTTCCCATTTTTCAAAGATTTGATAGCCTCCAAGATTTCAGGGGGTTCTATAGTTTTTTCAAGATTTATTATATCTTCTGGTTCCAGCGTGGGGAGCCGGCATTTAGTTAGAAAGTTTTGAATTTTTTTCGCTTTTTTGTTTTTAGCCGATTCTTCCACTGGGCCAGGCAGATTGTAAACAGATGTATAATATTCCTTAAAAGCGTCACTTATAACTTTGGGGCTATTTGATATCTTTCCATTTTTAGTATAAATATTATGGATCCTAGCTTTAACCTGCTTTTGTTTTAGCTTACGTGCCAGCATTTTATCTGCCTTATTGCTTTTTTCATAGTATTTCTGTTGGGTCCATCATATAGCTCTCTCTGCGTTTGTCACTAACAAAAGATTTAATTGTCCTCTAACTGAGATTATTTGTCTATAGTTTTTTCGGGAGGGATTTGCTTTATGGATACTTTCTAGTTCTGATAACTTTTGTGTTAATGTCACAATGTGTTCCGCTTTTTCCTTCTTTTTCCGAGAAGCCAGAGCAATCAGTTTACCTCTAAGCACAGATTTATGGGCCTCCCATAGGGTAAAAGGGGAAACGTCCGGGGTTCAAAATATTGGACCAGTTCCTCTTCCAATTGTTGGAGATTTTGTGGGTTCGACAATAATGATTCATTTAAGGACGACAATCTTGTTTTGTTTTTGGTGGTGAGGCCATCCAGTTTAGTTATAATTGTAGAATGGTCCGACCAAGCAGAGGGGGCAATTATTGCTGAGGAAATGTTATCGCTAATTTGTTGGTCAATTAAAATATAGTCTATACGTGAATAGCTATTATGGGGGTGAGAGGAGAAATCTTTTTCCTTGTTGTTCATTAATCTCCAGGAGTCTACTACCATCAGATCCTTGGTCATGGATACGAGACCACGAGTTGAGGGAACTATCTTTTGTGGTAGTGGGAGACTGGGAAATTTATCTAAATTTGGGTCCATGATTGCGTTTAAATCCCCTGCAAGAATTAGAAAACCTTTCTGGACAGAGTTTATTAAATTTGTGAGCTCCTGCAAAAAGAATTCTTGATTTTCATTAGGGGCATATATGTTAGCTATTGTCAGATGGGTAGAGTCTAGTAATCCTGTAACAATTAAAATTCTCCCTGCAGGGTCATTTTTAATTTTGTCTACTTTGAAATTTAGATTTTTGTGGAAAAGTGTAGCCACCCCATTTTTGTTTGTATGGGTCTATAGCTGTTTTTAAGGAGAGGTTGTCTTCTGTTAACAGTTTTCTTTGTATAGGCCGACTTGTGAGGCCAATGACAAACATGTCGCTGCTGGCAGGTAATCCCAGAAAGAGCAGGTGCTGGTCAACTTCCTGAGAGCGACAGCATAGGATTTAATATTCTCGACCTTGTTCTTGGCGACTATGATAAAACCGAAATCTCTCCGCTACCTCCAGCGGTTTAGGTTGGTAGTAATCGTTCAGTATTGCAATCAGTACATTTAGGGGCTTGGATGCTGGTTTATCTGGAAACAACAAGTCTCGTAAAATATTGTAGGTTTTAGCACCAACTGCTGTGAGAAATACAGCAACCTTTTTCTCACCACTTTCAGCATTTGCAACTAAATATTGGTCAAGGAGAGAGAGAAGAGAGAGAGGAGAGAGAAGAGAACGCTGTTGCTGTAAGCTTATTCCCCAGGGTTATCATTGGCTGCAGGATTGTACAATTCCATCCTTATGTATGGAGGAATACTGCCTGAGGCCTAGTGACATTGTGGTGGAATTACTGCCTGAGGCCTAGTGACATTGTTGTGGAATTACTGCCTGAGGCCTAGTGACATTGTGGTGGAATTACTGCCTGAGGCCTAGTGACATTGTTGTGGAATTACTGCCTGAGGCCTAGTGACATTGTTGTGGAATTACTGCCTGAGGCCTAGTGACATTGTTGTGGGTTTAGTGATATCCTCGTCACCACTGTTATGTCTACGTGTTTATTCTTCACAATAACACACTACCTTGTTGGTACTGAACGATCCTTCTTTGTTACTGCTGACAGGTAGTAATTTTCCTGGTTACTTCAGACTGCTGCGTGTCTCTTCAGGGTCCCTGATGAAGTAAGGTGACCCTTACAAAACGTGTTGGATGCTGCACTTGAGTATTTTAATATTCCTACTCCATTTTTTCCCCCCTATGGCAATTTGCTAGTGTTTTGGTTTCTTGTGTGCAGAGTTTAAAGGGCTTTCCCAGTACGTCCGCTACCCTGCCTTGTGGCGCTTGAGGTGACGTCAGTGGAATCTACCCTCTGCTTGAACAACTGAGCCATGCTAACAGCCGACACAGGAGGGACATTTGCTCCGTTCACACGGAAGCTATTTCTTCAACGCGACTCTGTAATTAGCTTTCTATTGTGTGTGCAATAACTTGCAGCCTCGGTGCTCGGCTGTAACTCGGCCTCGCGGTTGCTTCTGTGTACTGGCATACCAGCTGTGCATGCACTTGGGACGGCACTTGGTGTTCTGCCTTACAACTGCTGTTTGTTCTACGGTGGTTAGAGACTTTTCTGTGAAGGGCTCCGATGTATACCTCCTCCTCCTCCAGCTGGAAGCTGGACATGTGCCGCTGATATTTCATCTGGAGAAAGGAGATTCGTCTGCACAGGGTCCAGGAGCCGACGATGGTCTCCACTCGCGAGAGCCTCTGCCTGCGGTACCATGCTGGTTATTGCATGCTATGCTTTTACGTACTTACCATCTTGCACGTGTGTTTCTCACCCTCACCATATTGTCCAATATATATATATATTCTTATGTACTACTCCATGAGTTGTGTGCTTGCCTTGTTTTTTCTTTATAGTGTCTAGATGCTGAGCCATCCTGTCGATTAGCAGCCAACTCATTTCTATGCTGTACTCCGGTCGTGTATTCACGTTGTTTATTACTGTATATCACTCTTGGTGCATTATTTTCATTTTTCCACGTGTCTGTTTATGATATTCTCTGACTGGCTCTCCCTCTGCTTCCTGGGTCAGGCCGTGATTAAACAAAAACACGCACGGCGGCAGCGGCGGCCGGAGAGACGCCGCACAGTGCCAAAACAAATAGTATGCTTCCCAGCAAAGCGCATATCCCTACCGCGACTGTCGCGCCGCTTGCTACTGCAATGCGACAATTGAAGCGATTTTGACATTTGTTTTCTGGTTGCGACGGCCGCATCACGTGACGCAGCCGTCCAATAAAAAAACAGATTTCAGCCTCTTCTCCCCTGCAGGCGCGCGCGGAGAAGAACGTGCTTATACACAATGTGTAGTATATATATGTTAAAAGGTTTGTTTGCAATAAATTTCTATGGTAAGAAGCGTATAAACTATACACAGCACCAGCTTTCTTATCCATACGAGGGTGAAAGCGAGTGTGTATAGCTGAACCTTTGGCACTTGAGTAATCCCCGTCTGCGGAAGTATAAACCTTCGGATTTCAGGAGGTCTTTGTAGTTGCGGTTAGGCGCGGTTAGGCGCGGCATCGCCCGGCTAATCAAAGCTGCCGGGTCAGGAATGTTGGCGTAAACCTTCCCCTCCCCCTCCCCAATAAGTGATTTATGAGTCACGTTCTGATACAAAAGTAATCTCGGGGCCGTCCCTTTATATTGCTGTGCCCCTGATGAAACTGTCAGACAGACCTGAACACCCCGATAGATCCTGCCTTGTGTGCAAGCCTTGTGAGAGAACATTAGATCCAATTCCTCCTATAGGAACGCCGGATTACTATACTGTATGTATACAAATTACCCTCCAGAAAGCTGCAAGTTCTTACAGAATGGAATATAATGAATTGCTCGCGATTAAGTTCTATTTAAAGGTGTACCCCCCCAACACAACATGTACCAATCAACACTGGGCAGAGGAGGGTTTGGGTGCTCGTGGGGAGAGAAGAGGTCAAAGAAGGGGCAAAATGTTGGGAAGATGTTTTGGTCTTTGCCATTTATGTAATCAGCCCAATCACTGGAGAAATGAGGGTCCTTATCGTACTGGCCGGGCTACGGGCTCCCTTAACCAGACTGACATTCTTCCCCCCCCACCCCTCAATTTCCACCTCGAGAGAGGAGAGAAACAGAATCAATTCAGCTTGCAGCAGAGCAGCCAGAACTGCAGCCGCTATACCCCCCTCCTCCCCGTGGGGTAAGGAGAATAAGATTTATCCTGCTTCTGATGGTCTAGGCGCACTAGGCATGTAATAAGTTCATTTTTGTCTCTTATTAAAAATGTCTATTATTGCTGTAATTATGCTTACATTGTCTGAAAATCTCCAGTATATCGTGAGCTTCAGACAGCTTCCTCCTCCTGTCTTCAGTAGCTTACTTCCTTTCTTGTCAGGAAGAGGTTAATGATTTAGTGCTCCCCACTCCCCACCCCGCTGCTCTGAGATCAGGATTTAAGTAGCAAAATATCAGAACTTCGCCCATTCAACATGATGGCCTGCACTGTGCAGCAGATGTTAAACTTGTTTAGAGAGTCAGGTTCATCACACCAACCCTGTGCTGTAGCAGCTAGAGAATTGCACCAGCATATGAAAGATTATGGGTTCAATTCCCGCATGTGTATTATATAAAATGTATTCATTGTTGGGTTGATGGAGAACACTCACACTCACTGCCAGTACACCTGTGCCAGGGAGAACACTCATTCACTGTCAGTGCGGGGTTTCCAATCTCGTTATGGCGGGAGTCGGGCCCACGTTGTACCGTCTGTAGCAGGGTTGAGTGTGTGTATGATGGGGAGTGACCGGGTTTCCTCTCTCCTGGCGTGAGCGGGGAAGCCCACGTCCTGCTGTCTGTAAGCAGGGTGAGCTGTGTGTATGATGGGAGTGACGGGGTTCCCTCTCTTCTGGCAGGAGTCGGGCCCAGTCCTGCCCTTTCACTCAGCCAGCAGGATGGGCAGTGAAGCAGCACAGAGACTGTTGATCGCCGTTACACTTGTCTGCATGTTGGTTCGGAGACACAAGTCCGAGGAGGCCTGCATTCCTTGATGGATCCACCTGCCTCAGGTGATTGGTGGGCGATGACGTGTTTTTTAAAGTCCCTGAGCGAACCCAATATAGGAAATTACATGCTAAGCACTATACGGATCCCGGGTGAGGCCTGACCGGATGGTTATTAGAGCCTTCTATCATGGACTGTGCTTTGTGCTTCATCTGGGATGAGGAGCTGGACCGCAGCACCAGCCTGCTTGTCTCACCTCCACTCAATCCCACTCTCCATACCCAGGATTCAGTTTTGCTGCCCTTCCCCTATTATACAAGTGCATGTGGTGCGCCCCCTATTTTGGGCTCCTCGGTGAAGTCTCGGTAACGGTAGCTTATGAACAGTATAATAAACACCAACTATCCGGTTGACTGAACGAGGCTTAGATATAACAAGAATAATTTAGTGATCATTAAAAAAGGTGCTCATAGCCAATAAGTACAATTACAGACAAGAAGGTAACACCTACTAGTTGGGGGAATGGAGAGAGTAGTCCAGATAGCAATTCTCCAGCAATCCGGTGAATGACATCCAGGTGGAAATCAGAAGAACAACCAAAACTGGGGTTGAACAGTTTAATACACTGTTGTGTACCCTATTCCTAACATTGTAATACAGACTATTGGTGAACAAGTTATCTGACCAATCCCTACGAGGGAGACACAGTTATATTTAACCCATGCCCCCCAAGCGAGGTTAGGACACATGGCTACTGGGACTCTGAGGTCTATTATGTAGCCCAAATGAAACTCAGGGGCGAAGACCAGTCTACCAAATGAAGTATTGGTAGGATCTTAGTGTGTAGGTTGTTAGATATACCCACTTACAAACCACTCCAGTTTGAGGCTTATCCGCCCTCAAGGCAACAATTAGAGTGGCAGAGTCTGTTGATAGGGACTTGGTTCCTGTGTAAACAAAGGCAGGGCAGTGTAGCTTTTTGATACAGGGCGTATGCTAAATCATCCGGATGGTGCCTTCCTGGAACCTATAGCATTAGCAGATGGGTCGCTTTTCAGAGGAGCCAAAAATACTATAAGTTAATATTTTCACATATTCATAAGTTCCTTACTGGGGGGCCCAGTGGGGCGAAAATTGCCAGTTCCTAATGCCTACAATGACTCTAATATTGGCAAATTTAAATCTTGCGACCCCAGAACCGGAGATACAGAATGCACTTTAAAACCTTTTTAAAATAACAGGATTCTATAGGATGAACATGGGGAACAGGGGACATACAGTTCCTGACATGGCACAGTTTAAGCCAATTCCTGGACCGCAGTCCAGCTTAACCCCTTGCCTCCTGGTGAGGTCGAGGGGAGGTGGCATATGGGGTGCAACCCCTAATTAATGGGCCAAACCCCCCTCTCAAGCTTATCAGTCTCTCCTAGCTTCACCAGTGTATGGCCTGACCACATCAAAAGCCAATTTTTACCCTCCATTCCCCAACGTCCGTTCCTAACCTCTCGACATGTGCTGGTTCCCTCCTCCGCCAGATGCCCGGATGGGAAGCAGTGGTCTCTCTGGTGAAGGCGTGTAAGTACCTCGTGCGTCACTTCTCTGTGAAACCATGAGCGCGAGCAGGGACCACAGTGAGAGAGCCGCCTCCAGCGCGTCAGTTCGACTTCGAAGCATGGGGTGGGCAGCCTGATTGCGAGCTGGGGCGGGTAATCGAGGAAGCTGGAGCAGATGGAGGGACAGAAGGAGATCCAAAGGGCAAGGAGAGAAGGTAGACGGGGAGTTGTGCGCTCCATCTTCCAGGCTCGAGGCTCGGCTCGGAGCGCCCCCCGCCTGGCGGCCCCCCGCATCAAGAAAACGACCAACAGCTTCAAGATGCGCGCCGACTTCTCCAGTCGCAGCGGCTACGTGACGTACATGCAGCAGACCCTGCGTCCCGGTATGAGCGTACGCATGTTAGAGGACTATGAGCAGGCCAGCGCTGGCGATCAAGGCGAGTACAGACAGAGCAACGAAGGAACCCCCCCTGTGCAGGTAACTGTCACCCCTCCTCCTCCCTGTGCAGGTAACTGTCACCACTCATCCCTCCTGTGCAGGTAACTGTCACCCTCATCCCTGTGGCAGGGAACTGTCACCACTATCCCCCCTGTGCAGGTAACTGTCACCCCTCATCCCCCCTGTGCAGGTAACTGTCACCCCTAATCCCCCCTGTGCAGGTAACTGTCACCCCTCATCCCTGTGCAGGTAACTGTCACCCTCATCCCCCCTGTTGCAGGTAACTCACCCCCCATCATCCCCCCTGTGCAGAACGTCACCCTATCCCTGTGCAGGAACTGTCACCACTCATCCCCCCGTGCAGTAACGGTCACCCTCCCCCCTGTGCAGGTAACTGTCACCCTCATCCCCCCTGGCAGGTAACTGTCACCCCCATCATCCCCCCCTGTGATCGGTAACTGTCCCCCTCATCCCCACGTGCAGGTAACGGTCACCTATCCCCCCTGTGCAGGTGAACTGTCACCCCTCATCCCCCTGTGCAGGTAACTCACCTCATCCCCACTGTGCAGGTAACTGTCACCCCTCATCTCCCTGTGCAGGTAACTGTTACCCCCTCATCCTCCCTGTGCAGGTAACTGTCACCCCTCATCCTCCCTGTGCAGGGACTGTCACACCCCTATCCCTCCTGTGCAAAGTAAACTGTCACCCCTATCCCTGTGCAGGTAACTGTCACCCCCCTCATACCCCCCCTGTGCAGGAACGTCACCCCTCATCCCCCCTGTGCAGGTAAAGTCACCCCTCATCCCCCCTGTGCAGGTAGGTACTCACCCAATCCCCCCCTGTGCAGGTAACTGTTACCCCCTCATCCTCCCTGTGCAGGTAACTGTTACACCCTCATCCTCCCTGTGCAGGTAACTGTCACCCCTCATCCCCCCCTGTGCAGGTTAACTCACCCTCTAATCCCCCCTTGTGCAGGTAAAGTCACCCCCTCATCCCCCCCATGTGCAGGTAACTCACCCCCTACATCCCCCCCATGTGCAGGTAACTGTCACCCCTCATCCCCCCATGTTGCAGGTAAACTCACCCCTCCCCCCCCCGTGCAGGTAACTCAACCCCTCCATCCCCCCTGTGGAAGGAACTCCCCTCATCCCCCCTGTGCAGGTAACTCACCCCTCATCCCCCCCTGTGCAGGTAACTCACCCCTCATCCCCCCTGTGCAGGTAACTGTCACCACCTCATCCCCCCCTGATGCAGGTAACGTCAACCTCATCCCCATGTCGAACTCACCCCTCATCCCCACCTGGTGCAGGGTAACTCACCCACTAATCACACCTGTGCAGGTAACTCACACCCCATCTCCCCCCTCTGTGCAGGTACACCCTCACCCCCGCTATCACTCCACCCTGTGCAGGAACTCCCCCCACCCCCCGTGCAGGTAACTGTCACCCCTTTTGAGTGTGAGTGTTCTCACCCCCTGGCACAGGTATAATGGCAGTGAGTGTGAGTTTCTCCTGCACAGGTATACTGGCATGGTGTGAGTCTCCCGGCACATGTATACTGGCAGTGAATTGTGAGTGTTTTTCTGGCACAGATGTACAGGGCAGTGAGTGTGAGTGTTGTTCTCCCTGACACAGGTTATGGCAGTGAAGTGAGTGTTTTCCTGGCACAGATGTACAGGCAAGTGAGTGTGAGTGTTCTCCCTGGCACAGGTATACGGCAGTGAGTGTGATTGTTCTCCTGGCACAGGTATACTGGCAGTGATGGAGTTGTTTTCCTGGCACAGATGTACAGGCAGTGAGTGTGAGGTTCTCCCTGACACAGGATACTGGCAGGTGAATGTGACGTTTTTCCTGGACAGGTGTACTGGCAGTGAGTGTGAGTGGTGTTCTCCCTGGCACAGGTTTACAGGCAGTGAGTGCGAGTGTTCTCCCTGGCACAGGTGTACTGGCAGTGAATGAGTGTTTTTCCTAGCACAGATGTACAGGCAGTGAGTGAGTGTTTTTCCGGGCACAGATGTACAGGCAGTGAGTGCGAGTGTTCTCCCTGGCACAGGTATACTGGCAGTGAATGTGAGTGTTTTTCCTGGCACAGATGTACAGGCAGTGAGGTTCTCCCTGGCACAGGTATACTGGCCGTGAGTGTGAGTGTTCTCCCTGGCACAGGTATACTGGCAGTGAATGTGAGTGTTTTCCCTGGCCACAGAGTACTGGCAGTGAGTATTCTCCCTGGCACAGGTATTCTGGCAGTGAGGTGTGAGTGTTTCTCCCTGGCACAGGTATACTGGCAGTGAATGTGAGTGTTTTTCCTGGCACGATGTTACTGGCAGTGTGTGAGTGTTTCCCTGGCACAGGTATACTGGCAGTGAATGAGTGTTCTCCCTGGCACAGGTGTAACTGGCAGTGTGGTGGGTGTTCTCCCTGACACAGGTATACTGGCGTGTGATGGAGTGTTC
Source organism: Ascaphus truei (assembly GCA_036426205.1). NCBI lineage: Eukaryota > Metazoa > Chordata > Amphibia > Anura > Ascaphidae > Ascaphus > Ascaphus truei. Next base: position 52,786 of record WSYH01002410.1, read on the forward strand.
TCCCGGCACAGGTATATGACAGTGAATGAGTGTTTCCCTGGCACAGGTATAGTGGCAGTGTAGTGTGAGTGTTCTCCCTGGCACAGTATATGGCAGTGTGTGTGATGTTCTCCCTGGCACAGGTATATGACAGTGAAGGGGAGGTTCTCCCTGGCACAGGTGTACAGGCAGTGAGTGTGAGTGTTCTCCTGGCACAGATGACTGGAGAGTGTGTGAGTGTTTCCCTTTACAGGTATATGCAGTGAGTGTGAGGGTTCTCCCTGGACAGGTGTATTGGCAGTGTGGTGAGTGTTCTCCTGCACAGGTATGACAGTGAATGAGTGTTCTCCCTGGCACAGTATACTGACAGTGGAATGAGTGTTCTCCTGGCACAGTGTATGGCAGTGTTTTGAGTCTCCTGGACAGGTGTGAGTGTTCTCCCTGGCACCAGGTTATACTGACAGTGACTGAGTGTTCCCTGGCAAAGGTATAACACTCACACACACTGCCAGTATACCTGTGCCAGGGAGAACACTCATTCACTGTCAGTATACCTGTGCCAGGGAGAACACTCACACACACTGCCAGTATACCTGTGTCAGGGAGAACACTCACACACACTGCCAGTATACCTGTGCCAGGGAGAACACTCATTCACTGTCAGTATACCTGTGCCAGGGAGAACACCACACACACTGCCATATACTGTGCCAGGGAGAACACTCACACCACTGCCATGATACCTGTGCCAGGGAAACACTCATTCACTGTCATATACCTGTGCCTGCGGGAGAACACTCCATCACCGCCAGTTACCTGTGCAGGGAGAACCCACCACACTGCCAGTACACCTGTGCCAGGGAGAACACCATTCACTGCCAGTATACCTGTGCCAGGATAACACTCCACACACTGCAGTAACATCGTGCCAGGAAAAACACTCACATTCACTGCCAGTATACCTGTGCCAGGGAGAACACTCACACTCACTGCCAGTATACCTGTGCCAGGGAGAACACTCACACTCACTGCCAGTACATCTGTGCCAGGAAAAACACTCACATTCACTGCCAGTATACCTGTGCCAGGGAGAACACTCACACTCACTGCCAGTATACCTGTGCCAGGGAGAACACTCACTGCCTGTACATCTGTGCCAGGAAAAACACTCACATTCACTGCCAGTATACCTTTTCACCTGGACGTACCCCTATTTCACCTGGACGTACCCCTATTTCACCTGGATTCATTCATTTCGTGTATTACTGTTTTTAGGAAGTTTTTACAGGGTATTAAGCGAAGTACCATTGGACACTTACAGCCCTTTGGGAACGGGCCTGAATAAGGGGTCCCAACCCCGAAACGTTGCCCCCCTTCCCTGCATTATCTTTGTTTGCACCCTCCTCCCCCCCTTCCTTCCCCATTGTGGTTTTTCCTCCCCTTTTTTCCCTGTTGTCTCCCTTTTGCCCCTTACATACATATATAAATATATATATACATATATATATACATATATATACATATATATATACATATATATATATATATATATATAATTATTTTTTCCCCTATATTGTTCCATACCCCTTGGTGGTATGTGTTCTGTTTTCATGAAACTATTTTGGCTTATATCCATTTTTCTTTGTGATTTATGAGTGCTGGGAACACTTTTTTGTATCTGTAGCCTTTTTGCCTGTTTGGAGATCCGGGTGGTTTCCTCGGTGAGAGAACAGATCCCTCACAAGATTAAAGTTGCAAAGGGGAACTTTTGCGACCCGTTTGCATCTTCAATGAGACCAGTTTGAAGAGGCTAGCGCCCGTCGAACGTTTCTGATATACACACACACACAGTCTTTTTGGCCCCTGGCCTCTCACCTTCTCATCTCCATCGTGTTGTCATGGGCGTGACATTGCCATGGCAACACGGCGTGGTGTCGCAGCCATGGCGACGAGTCGTTACAAGATGCCACCGCCGGAGATGAGGAGCAGGATAAGGTAAGAAAATGGTGACGGTAGTTGCCGCTACACCGTACCGGCGCATACCGTCCCAATAAAAGCCCAGTATACTGTATACAAATTAGAGTGTAAGCTCTTGAGAGCAAAGACGCCTTTTCCTAAATGTTATGTTTATGTCTGAGGCGCTTCTTCCCATTATGTGCTATTTTTATTATTTGCTATTCTTATTATTTGCTATTTATATGATTGTCACGTGTATCACTTTCTGTAAAGCGCTATGTACATTGATGGTGCTATATAAAAAAACCATAGATACATACATACATACATACATACATACATACACACACACACACACACAGATGTGAGTATTGCAATATATTTTTCCTGCGTGTCTTTCCTACTTGTATTATTTAATATTAAATGCAGACTGCAACCCGATGCATAATCCCTGGAAATGAAGGTTTTCATGCCAGGTAAAATCTGTGTATGTTTAAGGAGCTGGCATTCTGCTTTGTACAGAATTGTCCTAAGTAAATATTACGTTCCAATATATATTTATATCTACATGTAGAAAGAGAAAGGTTTATATTTAGTGCGTGGTGTGGGGATGTGTGCACACGCACAGTATGTATGGCTGGGATCGGCTTTCTCTCACTGTGTGTATACACTGAATATGTACATCTATATATGACACAGATCTGGCAGCAGACTCACAAGAGCGGCTGTATTTTAGTCTTACAATGTATTTAATGTTGGTTCTAACAAGATCATACGTAGCTGAGGCTGTGTGTGGGAGGAAGGGGTGTTATCCACACTCTGCACTGGCTGGCTGGTCCATGGGCGAGGAGGTCATGGCATTTTACACAAAGGCTGTTGGGACTCGTAGTTCATTTATCTGTAAATGCTATACTGTTGGAAAAGGCACAGCACGACAACTCCCAGAAGCCCCCAAAGAAAAGGGAGATCACATGGCAAGCAGCAACATAAAATACATGCGCAGGCGCTAGATGTTTAGGCGCCTGGTCCGGGATTTTTCCACCACTGGCCTTGCGTCTATACCAAGCATTATTTTAACCCCTTACAGTATCACACGCGATGAAACCCATTGGGAGCCTATTCCATGAGTCCACACCCTTCCCGTGAAGAACAAGGACTTCCTCACATCTCCCCTGCGCCTCTCACCCTCCAAGCAGGACCCCTTGTTCTAGCGCTCCTCTCTCGGAAACCTTCCCCATTCTGTACCTGGTTCAAACCCCAGGTGTATTAGAAAGTTTCCCATGACCCCCTCCCCACGCTGAACTTGTTGAGGTTCCCTGTAACTTTTCCTAACCCCGGGGCCTGTAGGATGCCTCCGGGTTCTCACCTGCATGGGGGGCATCCCGTTGTTGCTCTGGCGGTACACTCCCTCGTCTCCGGCGCTGACCTCATCGTAGTCCTCCAGCATCCTCACGGACATGCCGGGCTTCAGCGCTTCCTGGATGTAATCGACGTAGGTGCTGCGGCACGGGAAGTCGGACGGGGACATGAACTGTTTCCCCCCCTTCTTCTTTGGGGCCACAGGCCGCAACGGAGCCGCTGCCACCACTTGGAGGCTGGTGTAGGGTGGTGCCTTGGGCTGAAAAATAGACCGAACCACCCGAGGCTGCTCATCTTCTCTGGCAGGTTCTGCACTAGGAGCCCACTCAGTTACCCAGCCCATGACCCGCGCCAGCTCGCAGATCAGGCTGCCCATCGCCATGCTGAAGTCGAACTGGCGCTGGAGGCGGCTCCTCTCACTGTGGTCCGGCTGCTCGCTGCTCAGCTGGTCCACCAGAGAAGTGACGCACAGGTAACGCTTCACCAGAGAGAACAGCTGCTTCCCAGGGATCTGCCGGAGGAGGGGAAGATGCACACGTCAGAGGGTTAGGAACCGGACGTTGGGGCAGATGGAGAGGGTAAGAAATTGGGCTTTGATGGGGTCAGGCCATGACAGCTGGGAAGCTAGGGAGAGACTTTCAGCAGAGGACACCAAAAAGGGGGCGCACACAAGGCACTTGGATAAATAGGGGAAAGGGGCAGCAAACTGAATCCTGGGTAGGGAGAGTGGGGATTAGAGGGAGGTGAAAGGAGCAAGGCTGGGTGCTGCGGTCCAGCTCCTCATCCCCAGAGTGAAGGTCACAAAGCACAGGCCATGATAGAAGGCTCTATACCCACGGGTCAGTGACTCACCCGGGATACAGTATATGTGCTTAGCAGGTAATTCCTATATTGGGGTTCGGCTCAGGGACTTTAAACACTCATCAGCCCCCCACTCACCTGAGGCAGGTGGATCCCCTCAAAGGAAATGCAGTGCTCCTCGGAGCTTGTGGTCTCCGCAAACAACTGCAGCAAAGTGTAACGGCTATCAAAGTCCATGTGCTGCTCAATGCCATCCTGCTGGCTGAGTGACAGCAGGACGTGGGCCCGACTCCCTGCCAGAGAGAGGGAAACCCCGTCACTCCCCATCATACACACAGCTCACCCTGCTACAGACAGCAGGACGTGGGCCCGACTCCCTGCCAGAGAGAGAGGGAAACCCCGTCACTCCCCATCATACACACAGCTCACCCTGCTACAGACAGGTACACGTGGGCCCGACTCCCTGCCAGAGAGAGGGAAACCCCGTCACTCCCCATCATACACACAGCTCACCCTACTACAGACAGCAGGACGTGGGCCCAGCTCCCTGCCAGAGAGCGAGGGAAACCCCGTCACTACCCATCATACGCACAGCTCACCCAGCTACAGACAGGAACACGTGGGCCCGGCTCCCTGCCAGAGAGAGAGGGAAACCCCGTCACTCCCCATCATACACACAGCTCACCCTGCTACAGACAGGAGCACGTGGGCCCGACTCCCTGCTAGAGAGAGAGGGAAACCCCGTCACTACCCATCATACACACAGCTCACCCTGCTACAGACAGGAACACGTGGGCCCGACTCCCTGCCAGAGAGAGGGAAACTCCGTCACTCCCCATCATACACACAGCTCACCCTGCTACAGACAGCAGGACGTGGGCCCGACTCCCTGCCAGAGAGAGGGAAACCCCGTCACTCCCCATCATACACACAGCTCACCCTGCTACAGACAGCAGGACGTGGGCCCGGCTCCCTGCATCATTTGACGCTCACTACCTCTCTGCTCCATCGTGTGACCCCCCCCCACCTCTCACCTGCATCATGTGACGCCAGTGCACGCAGCATTTTGCCAGCGTTCTTGCGTATCTGCTTCTCCTGGTTGCAGAGCATCTTCATCAGCAAATCCAGGGCTCCGGTCTCCTTAAAGACTCCGGCCAGGGAGCCGATGCTGGCGTACGCGCTCAGCACGTGGATGGTGTTAAGGATGGAGGCGTCGGGGCCGGTGTTCTGGGACATCTGCCCGGCGGCTCTCTGTACCAGAGTCCTGACGTCCTCTCTCATCTCCCGCAAAGCTCCCTCGTCCGGCGCCCTGGACTCTTTCTCCTCTGGGACCCCCGGCCCCTCAGACTTGCGCTTCCCCAGCAGAGTGGGGCAGTTGGCATACACCTCCTCTGCCGACATCCACATCTGGATGTTGGGGGCTTTGCTCTCGGCCTGTGAGGTGGCTCCGTTGCTCCCCGCACCGTCCTCCAGGCTTTGCACTGCCCAGCGGATGAGGTACTCCGTGTGCCCATCCGGGCTCCGACGCTGGCGCAGGAGCTCCTCCGGCTGAGCTTGCAGCTTAGGACCCAGCTGCACCAGGAGGTTTCCATTCCTCCGCTCCCCCACCATCATGGCTAAGCCTGGGGAGAGGAAAGCGATAGGGCATGAGAGACACCTCCACCAATATGATCAAGCTTGAGGAGGGGGAAAATGGCATGAGAGACTCCCCCACCACCATGGTGGAGCCTGGGGAGAAGGCATGAGAGAGGACACGAGACGTCTCCACTGTAAGAGACATGTGCAGAGGTGTTACCAGGGAGACGGATTTGGGGAAATTAAACCATGGCTTTATTCAGCCAATCACTTTTAACAATGCAGGAACCACAAAATAAATTAACAGCCTATCCCTGGATAAGGGCTAACTCACATTTCCAGTCCCTATCTGCAGGGCTGGGAGGACCCTACCTGTATTTCTAACTATCGACCTGTCTCCCTCCTGCCTTTTGCCTCTTAACTCCTTGAACGTTTTGTATTCTCTCACTTGCTCCATTTTCTCAATACCTATTCTCTCCTAAACCTTCTACAATCTAGCTTCCGCACTGCTCACTCTACGGTAACAGCCCTCACTAAAAAAACTAATTACCTCCATGCTGCCAAAGACAGAGGTCATTACACTCTGCTCATATTACTTGACCTCTCTGCCGCATTTGACACCGTAGACCACCCTCTTCTCCTTCACATTCTCCATACTCTTGGTATTCGGAACAAAGCTCTATCCTAGATCTCCTCTTACCTCTCCCATCGTACTTTCAGTGTCTCTTCTGCTAACACCTCCTCCTCCTCTATGGATCTCTCTGTGGGGGTACCCCAGGGCTCTGTCCTGGGACCTCTTCTCTTTTCTCTGTACACACTCTCTCTAGGGGACCTAATAACATCTCTTGGGTTTAAATATCACCTCTATGCTGACGACACACATTTACTTTTCAACACCCGACCTTACACCTGCTGTAAAAACCAAAGATTCTGAATGTCTCTCGGCTATATCATCCTGGATGGCCGCCCGCCGCCATAAACTCAACATGGCAAAAACAGAGCTCCTCATACTTCCTCCCAAACCTGGCCCTACTACCTCCTTCCACATTACTGTTGGAAATACGATCATTCACCCAGTAGACCAAGCACGCTGCTTAGGGGTCACACTCGACTCCTCTCTCTGTCGTGGGAGAGGGGGTTTGGCCCGGTATAAAAGGGGTTACACCCCATTTGGCCACCCCCTGCCCTCACCTTGGAGGTGAGGGGTTAACTGGAATGATGTGCAGTACTGTGTTTATGCCCCTGCTTCAGCAACAAATGTGTATCCCCCTGTGAATATGTATTTTCCCCATTCCAGTGTCTGCACCAACACTTACACTGGGATCCAGTCGGGAGGGAAAGGGTTAATGTTAATTTTGGGTTTATGGCCCTTTGTCCCTTTTCCTGCCTTTGCAGGCTCCATTTTGCAGTCTCTCCATAGGTCGCCATTACATCCCCATGTAACCCTATGGAGATGCCGGCGATTTGGGCCTGATATCGTAGAAGACCTACAGGTTGAGCTCGAGAGGAGGAGCGGCGTTTCCCCATTGAAAGTGAATGGAGTTTTCCCCCCTCTCCCCCCCCCTCATATCCCACTCTTCCCCCCCCCCCCCCCCCGTTCCTCTTTTTTCCTCTATTTCCACACCCCACGGACCATGACGTGGCCCTGGGGACACCCCCTTCCTTCCCCCCCCCCCCTAAACAAGGAAAACTCAACTGTATTAGGCCAAAGTTGATTGTAAGTCACTGTATGTAAAGATAACTATGCCTAATAAAAACGTTTGAAAAAAAAAAAAAGAAAGTGAATGGAGTAATGCATTTCAATGGGGATTCCTGGAAGCCGACCTCCGGAGACGAGCTGGCAGCCAGCCAGACCGCAGACCGCAAAAGCGGAAACATTATCTTGAAGAGAGCTTTGATCACTCCCCGGTCAAGTTCAGGTTCAATTGGCGCAGGAAACTTAGGTTCTAGGGCACCCAGGAATAAAATTTGCCCCTAGACCCTAGTAACCCCCTCACTCCACCCCAACTGGGTCCGAGAGTTAATGACCCCGGTAAAGGGTCACGCTCGTTACGAGGGGCGCACCATTGACCGTAATGGCGGAGAAAGCCGCGTGGCTTTCAAGCACTAAGTGGAAAACAGGGTAAACTGAAAACCCATAACTCCGGTTCCGTGGGAACCAGAGGGCTGGGATTTGGCAAGGATGTAGTCACTGCTCCGGCATGACTGCATGGCAATTTTCAGCCCTCTCCCCTCAACCGAACGGAGTAGGGTTAACTGTTAAAAAGTGTCTGTTTCCCATTGACTTCAATGGTAGCGGAGGTCCCATTGAATCCTATGGCAGCGCCGGCCATATTGATTCTAATGGAGGAAAGCCGCGTGGCTTTGAAACGGCTAAGTCCGAAAGTGTGTAAAGGTAAAACCCATATCTCCAGTTCTGTGAGTACCAGAGGGCTGGGATTTTGGTAGCATGTAGTCACTGCTCCGGCATGACTGCATGGCAATTTCCAGCCCTCTCCGATCAACCAGACGGAGAATGGGCAAATGTGAAAAATTAGGTTTTCCCATTGACTTCAATGGCGGAGTTGCCCCATTGAAAGCCTATAGTGGCAGAGCCCATTGATTTTAATGGAAGAGTGAAATGCAGTGATTTCTTTTAGCATAGCGGAGAATCCTGCATTAAAGTTAATAGGGGATTTTAACTTGTTTTTTGTATCTCCGGTTCTGGGGGTCGTGGAAGGCTGATATTTGGCCACTATAGCAAGGGTCCTCTGGCATGAGGACATGGCAAATTTCAGCTCGCCCAGACCCACAAAACGGATTATTTTAATATATGTTTAATATTAAACATGTACTCTGCATTCCTGGTATTTCGAAGCCCGCGAAAGCCACTGGCCCAGAAAGAATGCTAATTGCCACAGGGCGTCAGGATGTCTGAGAGAAACCCATGTCTGAAAGGCTCACCACCATGGATTAAGAGTTGTAGGACAAAGGAGAGCAGGACATGGGTACTTGTGATAAGTGTTGGGTTTCACACCTTGAGACAAAGGTTTTCCTGTCCCAAGCAGACTAGGCGACGCCAGTCTTTTAGGAGGGGGGCTAGGGAAATGAGCCCGATTAGAATAATGCCCACCCGGTGGGCAGGTACTACCTTGCTTCGCACGTGAGGTGGCAAGGAGTCATTGGGTGGAGGTAATTGATAACCAATGCCTGGCACCCAATGTTAAGGTATAGGGCTGGAATTCCATATAAACCAGTGTAAACCCTATACCCATTGTCTTCCTTGTGACTTTGTTTTGTATCCTGTATCGTGAATGAATTGCCAATCCAGATCCTGATTGCTTCATTGCCCCAAATCCTGAGTAAGTGTTATATTCTTGTATGTTATTTGTGCAATCTTGTGTGTTCACCTTCTTTAAGGAATAAACTTAATTTATCATATCTTAGTCGTGTTCAATTCAACCCAGAGATATTTGGTGTATTATTATAACCCTGTACTAGCTACCATGACACTCTCACATTCAGAACGTTTCTAAAACCTGTCGCTTTTTCCTCCGCAATATCACAAAGATACGCCCGTTTCTCTGTTTCTCGACTGCTAAAACTCTGACTCAGACCCTCATTCTCTCCCGTCTTGATTACTGTAACCTCCTGCTGTCTGGCCTTCCTGCCTCTCACCTCTCTCCCCTACAATCTATTCTAAACGCTGCTGCCAGAATCACTCTACTCTTTCCTAGATCTGTCTCAGCGTCTCCCCTCCTGAAATCCCTCTCCTGGCTTCCGATCAAATTCCGCATCACACACTCAATTCTCCTCCTCACTTTTAAAGCTTTACACTCTTCTGCCCCTCCTTACATCTCAGCCCTAATTTCTCGTTATGCATCATCCCGACTCTTGCGGTCTTCTCAAGGATGTCTTCTTTCTACCCCTTTTGTATCTAAAGCCCTCTCCCGCCTTAAACCTTTTTCACTGACTGCCCCATACCTCTGGAATGCCCTTCCCCCTCAATACCCGACTAGCACCCTCTCTATCCACCTTTAAGACCCACCTTAAGACACACTTGCTTAAAGAAGCATATGAATAGCACTGTGGATTATACTGAACACGATACATAAAGCTTGGCCGCTGGCAGACGCACTTACCAGAATTCCCTCCTACTGTCTCTGTACGTTCTCCCTAAATACCAATTAGACTGTAAGCTCCTCGGAGCAGGGACTCCTTTTCCTTAATGTTACTTTTATGTCTAAAGCGCTTATTCCCATGATCTATTATTTATATTATCTGTTATTTATTTGATTATCACGTGTATTACTACTGTGAAGCGCTATGTACATTAATGGCGCTATATAAATAAAGACATACAACACAATAAGCCTATTTCCAACCTATAACTCCCAAAGTCCAAAAGAGGTACCTGTAAGCAGGGGCCCTTTGTCAGTCTCCGAGTCTGGGTTGGTGTACATAGAGGGGCCAGCCTCTGGAGAGTCCCAGGGTCCTATGTGCCCTGGAATAGAGGCCTGGTTCCTGGTGTCTTGATGTCAGCACAGCCCTGTGCTCAAGACTGTCTCTGCTGGCAGCAACGTTGTGACTGTGCTCAAGAGTCTCTCTCCTGCAGTTTCCAGCAGGAGGCTTTTCTACTAGTCCGATTAGCCAGATGGAGACTGGAAAATTGTCTTTAGCTGCAATTAACCAGCTCCCTGCTGGATTCCTCAGACCAATAAATGCTTTCTATTGAAGCCTCCTTTAGACAGGAGTCTGGGAAGGGAGAGACGAATCCAGCATGTTTAACCTCGACACATCATTTTCACGCACATTACACAAACACACAGTATGAACCTGCCTCATTACAATAAAAAGGTACACCACCACACACACACACATATATATATATATAGTGAGAGTCATAGATCATAGACAATGTATACATTAGTGGAAAGTGGCAGTATACCTGCTTTCCAGTATACGAGGAGTTAACCCAGCTGATTAAGCAGTCCACAGGTGATCCTAATTAGTAAGCTCACCTGCTTTAAAAAAGAAAAGGAAGAGGAAATGCCTCTGGGGCAGCAGTCTCTCTCAGACACAGAGAGGACAGAGGGGAGCTGACAGACAGATCCAGGCTCCACAGACTTAGCCTGTCCCAATGGAATAAACTCCCAGCTAAGGAGCCAAGTGGTATTACCAAATACTGTTGGTCTGGTGTAGCTTAGCTAACCAGCCGGGTAGATAGGCTTTACCATAGTTTAGTTAGCTTCCCTAACGGGGATAGGCTTTTGTTTGTTTTGTTTTACTTAAAGGGACAGAGCAACCATTGTTTTTGTTATATTTTTGGACAAATACATCCACCAGCATATTATTTCACCAGAAAAATTGTGTTGTCTTCTCACTAACCACGGTCATCTCCACCACATTTAGAATATATTATATATATATAATATATATTATATAGATTATATATATATATATTATATATATATATATTATATATATATATAATAATATATATTATATATATATAAACACCAGAAAAAGAAAACCTCTAAAGTAGCACTCAGACAAGTGTTTGCAAAAAATAGAAAGGGTACTTTAATTAAATTCAAAAGAAATAACAGACATACAAACAACTGACTGGAGAGCCTGCCTGACTAAAAAATGAAAAAAACAAATGGACAGAAAAAAACAAAAAATTTTTTTGATACAACGCAATATAATAGACCCAAAAAAATATGAAAATATGATGCCCTTAAGAAACTAGCTTACTGTGGGAACAAAAGTTCCCGCAATAAAGCAATATAGACCGGCCGGTCACCACATATATAAGAGACTGAAAAACATCATAGGTCTACAAATATATATATATTATGTAGCTTTAGGGGAGTTACGTGCCATGTCTGGTATTCAAATCAAGCCCTCTGATAAGGGCGGCAATGTGGTCATCTGGCCACAAATATGTACGAGAAAGAAGCCATGCAACAACTGATGGACTCTGGCTCCTACAGAGAACTTCCCAATTACACAGCGGTCAAATATAAAAAAATCTTCTTGACCATATGGTGGATGATGCTATCACTTTGGACATAGTTCCAAAAAAATGTGGTGAAGGCCTACTATCTCCTCACCCAGTTGTTCCCACATTTTATATCTTGCCGAAAGTACACAAGGACCTCTCCCATCCCCAGGGAAGACCAATAGTGTCTGGCATAGGAGGGCTTTGTGAACCAATTTGCCGATTTTTATTTAAAACATCTGGTAGAAACACTTCCCTCTTATCTGAGGGACACTACAGATGTCCTTCAGAGGCTTAACCAGATTGCCCTTGATGGAGGTACCGTGCTTGCCACATGTGACGTTGAGTCACTTTATACCAGCATCCATCATCAAGATGGTCTTGTGGCAGCACGGTATTTCCTGTCAATGGGCAACCTGGATGAGGCATTAGTATAATTTTTCATGGACCTTCTTGAATTTGTGTTAACACAATTATTATGTTTTTAATAACAAGTTTTATTTACAGACTACAGGAACGGCCATGGGCGCAACATGCGAGCCCTCCTATGCCAACCTATTCCTGGGGAGATGGGAGAGGGAATGTGTGTTTCAGGGTGGGAATGATTTGGGTGTGGAACATGTGCGCCCTCCTATGCCAAACTATTACTGGGGAGATGGGAGAGGGAATGGGTGTTTCAGGATGGGAATGATTTGGGTGTGGAACATGTGTTGTTGTGGTTGAGGTTCATCGATGATATTTTTATACTGTGGGGTGGGTCTATTACAGACCTACACCACTTCATCGATGGCCTCAACCACAACGGATATAACATCAGACTTACTACAGAAGCCAGTGGTACTGACGTTAATTTTTTAGATCTCCAATAGAGATCTGGCCGCAGGACGCAAATTAACTTCAATTGGAGGCGCATGCGCGATGGTGTGGTGGATAGCTGCTTAAGCCGTGAGCTCCTACCCCCGCCGATCGAATAACACATTTATATCCGCAATAAAGCCTGCATTTTCCACCGCAATTCCCCCACATAAGTCAGGGAACAACCAGAGATGGCCCCGCAGTCCACGAAAAAGAAGAACACTGGCGATCTGCGTAAATATTTGAGCCGCGCTGCGGCAAAGGGTGCCGTAGCAGAAATGGCGCCAAGCTCAGTCACGGGCTCCGAGTACGACCGCGAGGAGGACATGGAGGATGCACCGGAGCAGCTACCCGTGCGGAGATGCGACTTCGATCGCCTATATGATGGCATGAAGACGCTCTTCCGTGCGGAGATCCAGGAACTCAAGAAAGAGGTCCAGGGACTGGTAGAGTGCACGGGAGCCTTGGAAGACAAGATGGCGGTTGTTACCACCAATATCCGAAAAACAGAGAAGCGGACCTCCTACCTGCAGGCCCAGATCTCGGAGCTCGCAGACCGGCAGGAGGACTCTGAGAATAGGGATCGCCGCAGTAACATACGCATACGCGGCATCCCGGAGGAGGTCACAGAGATTGTAGACTTTATCACCTGATGGATGACCACCCTGCTCCCAGACGTTCCCGCGGCAGAGCTGATTATGGATCGCTGCCACCGGGCCCTCCGGAGCAGGCCGGGGGCTAACGAACAACCACGGGACGTCATTGCCCGCATGCATTACTTCCGCACGCGGGAAGCGATCTTCCAAAAGGCTAGGGGTGAGGGGGCCTGTAGGTTCGAAGGGGCCTCCCTCCAACTGTATCAAGACCTTTCTCCCATAACCCTGGCCCGGCGCAAGAAACTACAGCCAGTCACAAAGATCCTACGTGACAGGGCCATCCGGTACCGATGGACCTTCCCATTCGGCCTGCTGGTCATAAGGAGTGGGAAGGCCATCTCCATAAAGGAGCCCGAGGAGGGCTCCGACTTCCTCCAAAAGCTGGGAGTGAAGGAGGGCCCAGCGCCGGCCCCCCGACGAGACCCGGAGCCAGACACAGACTGGCAGCAAGCTTCCACCTCCAAAAAAAACCGAGGAACAACGAAGATGGAGAAAGAGTGAAGGGCCATAAAACCTCTAAATAAATAAATAAAGTGACTTTTACCCCGGTTCAGTTGCCAAAGTTGCGGCGCAAGTTATTCCCAAAATGGCGCTACCACCCCATGGCTTTCAGTGCAACGGACTATAAGGTCACAGTCGGTCCCGGGTGGCCCCCTTGTTGTCCCAGTGATGCTACGAAGAAAGGCAAAGACAGCGGTAACCTGCACAGCACTGCCGCCCCTGTACTTACCTGGGAATCCGGCTGATGGAGGAAGACGGGACCCCGGAAGCAAGTCGTGGAACGCACGCCCTAGAAGATGGAGGCGCCCGAAGGTTTGGCGGGCTTGCAGCCCATCGCCGGATGCAGGAGCACTTTGCGCAGGAAGACTGGGCCAGAAGACATTCGTTTCCGAGGACGTCCGGCAGCTGAATGAGGGAAACCGGATGGACGTCACCGGATATGGACGGCGGCCATCTTGGGTGTGGCAAACCACAGCCGATACCGGAAGTGGACGGCGGACACAGCAGGGCGGCCATGACACCAGCTGTTTAGGGGGGGGCACGAGAACACTTTGAGGGGACCAATGGCAGCGCGCAGCGGGACGCTCCAGAAAGCAGGGAGGCGCGGGCCGGCAGCAGCAATAGACCCCCCGATACTAAGAACAGACCCCGGTTGGGCCCCGGATAAGCCATATCATGGCCGCAGGTTGCTCTTCATAGGGCCATACACCACGAGTCTCCCTGGAGCACAGGACATTAGGGAAAAGGGCAGGCATAGGGAAGGGCATCTTCCGGTCAACCCCTAATAAGTGAAGCTAGCGACCATCATTACCGCTGGGTATCCAGCAGTGAGAGAGAGGGCTAATATAAAAGGGAAAGGGGACAGAAGGGGGAAGAGAGAACAAAAAGAGAAAAATGAGGAGAAATGATGCTCCCTAGCGAAACAAGACCACAAATAAAAATAATAAAACAAGAGAGGAGACAGGGGGGACGGACAAACACGGAGAGCTGGACGGGCTTTTTAGTAGACCAGGGGAGTAGCACAGGTTATGGGGAGTGGCGAGGCGGCGTTGACAATGCGGATGTTGATGTTAACATTGGTTTTGTTTCTGTGTTCAGAGGCGGGGGCGGGAAGCTCTACGCCCGCCATCGGCATGGGACTCCATGTGGGTACCTGGGGAGCAGTCCCCAGGGGGCCCATGCAAGACCCCGCTGGGCCGGTCAGAGTCCTTATCAGCCTGGGGTAGTTGGCTTTATATCAGGCGCTATAGTCTTTGGTGATATTTATCCCGAGATATTTAATGGAGGAGGCTTGCCATTTAAAGTTAAAATTTAGTTCAATTAATTTTTCAGTGACCTTTGGCAGGTTTATATTTAAAGCTTCTGATTTAGTTTGGTTGATTTTGAATCCCGAAATCTTATTAAATTCGGACACCACGGGACTTACTTCTCGGATATACAGAGAGGTGGTCTGTCCTGGAACTGACGACAACATTAAACTGAGTTATAGAAACAAATGGGAATTGGACTTAGGGGAGACATTAGAAGACGAAGACTGGGACTCAATAGTGCTGGCAGCAGCCAAAAGCTCCATATGCCCCACTTTGAAGGAGAATGCATATAAGGTCCTAATGAGGTGGTACCTTACCCCAGTGAGATTGGCAAAGTTTGTAAAAGATTACCCCCCATTGTGCCCGAAACAATGTGGGGAACACGCAGACTTGCTGCACATGCTGTGGACTTGCACCAGAGTGGCTCCTTTATGGGAGGAAATCCAAAATTGGCTACAGAGAATTCTCGGACTGGTGGTCCCCTTGGATCCCTGGCTGTTCCTGCTGGGCAGGCGCACCCGGGGGCTGAGCAGACCAGCGGAGAAATTGATTGCACATTTTGCAACAGCCATGAGGTGTGAAATCGCAGCATTGTGGAAGCAACCAGATTTACCCACAATTATGAAAATTCGGAACAGGATTTGGTATGTTTGCCGGATGGAGCAATTGACGAGTCTGGTCAATGACACCGGCACAAACTTCTTAAAAGTCTGGGCCCCGTGGCTGGCTCAATCAGATATCCCCGGGGTGAATGCCACCAATATATTGCTTTGATAGTCCGAGATGCATTCTCCGCTGAAGCAGCGGCACTGACAGTAACGAAGAGGGGTACTGGTAGGGATGACGATAGACGGAATTGGGGCTCCCGAACGCGGTCCCTCACCAAACAGAGATGGTACCGGAGGAAGAAGAAAAAAAACCAGGAGATGCCCCTCGCTCGGCTCCCCCCCCCCCCCCCCCCTCCCCCCCCCCCCCCCCCCCCCCCCCCCCCCCCCCCCCCCCCGTTGTTCGTCTTATCTGTCCTGTCTGTCGTCTTTCCCTGTACGTTATAATTTGTTCAGAGTGGAAAAGGAGAGAAAAGGGAACATGGACACTAATGTACGACAATGTGTTGTTAGACAATGTTTGATCTGTACCATGTCCCAATAAAAATATTTTTGTTGAAAAAAAAAACAAATTAACTTCAGTTGCCAAGCACTTTCACCTTAAACCTCAGGCAGATCCAACTAATTTGAAGGCATTCGCTATTGACCAGGCCTCTCTTGGAATAAGAGGTGGAGACATTGAGAGGGCCCTGCTCATTGTCGTTGGATCATTCAACTGGGGACGCTCTTGCCTCAGGGCCTACTGTAAAGGAGTACATGGGATACGCCATGTTTCTTTAGCTGGCGCGCACATGTGCTCATTTGGGCATGTTTGGCTTAGCAACTCCCATGGTGTACTTTTTGTAGACAAGCCTCTACATGGATTCAATGTAAAATGTTTAGAAATTATAATGTTTATTGTTAACATTTTGTCCATGTGTTTGGCTTTAAAACTCTGCTTAGGAACTCCATTATATCTGGCAAAACTATGTGTGTTTTGCATGCCATGTGGCTCTACTGTGTCTTTATTTTAAGACACAGTGGTTGTCATATTGTTGCTTTAGGGCTCGGCCAGGCTCCCTGCTGGCGTGCTGAGGCTCAGGGAAAGCGGGTGCTTTCCCTGGCCTTGCGGTTGCTTACCACACGCACCGTCAGGGGGCGGGCACGTCACTGGCCGGGGGCGGGCCAGTGACGTCACGGAGCTGGTTCGCCCTCATTGGGCGAACCGCTCACGTGATCGGCCTGTCGTGCCGGCAAGCGGGGGAATTTTAAATTCCCCTACGACCTACGCTTATGCGCACTTGCGGAAGCGTAGGCGAGCCCCTACTAAAGTCGCTCTAATTGCGGCTTTAGGGGCTCAGTGCTGAGCGGGAGCGCGCGTCAGCACGCTTCCGCCAGCAAGCAGGCAACATGGCCGAGGCCTTAGTGATAACTATCACATCTATTACTGTTGAAATATATAGGATTTGCATTTTTGTTAACAATGTATATGTTGCAGGGAAAGGCAAATTTGTATATAATGTTTTTAATTCTATTTTTTGTCTCCTCCCTGCTATTCAGACTAACCTTTGAAACTCTGTCTAGCTGTTTAGACTCTCCATCCACCTACTGATTGGAGCAATGTTTGTCCAATTCGGCTTAAATATGCAACAAAACATATCCGGTTAGACCCCTAAGAAAAAGCCCATATCGGCGAAACGTACGTCGGCGTAGTTCGCCTGTTTCCTGGGGTACCCCCTGCCTGACTGCGCTGTCCTGCTTTGGCGTCACGCGTCACGCAAAAGACCAGCTGGATCCGTGGCTCTATGTTGTTGAGCCGCAAATGACTCTCGTGTGTAGTGCTGCTTACTGCTGTGCTGCCCGTTTGCAAGCTCCGGTATCCGTGAGTTCAGGGGAGGAGGTTTTTTACTCATGATGCCTCAGCGTCTCGTGTGTAGTGGCTTACTGCTGTGCTGCCC
Source organism: Ascaphus truei (assembly GCA_036426205.1). Taxonomy (NCBI): domain Eukaryota; kingdom Metazoa; phylum Chordata; class Amphibia; order Anura; family Ascaphidae; genus Ascaphus; species Ascaphus truei. The sequence continues at coordinate 70,303 of WSYH01002410.1, forward strand.
GTTTGCAAGCTCCGTATCCGTGAGTTCAGGGAGGAGGTTTTTTCTCAGTGAGCCTCAGCACCTCGTGTTGTAGTTCGCTTACTGCTGTGCTGCCCGTTTGCAGCTCGCCGGTATACCGTGAGTTCGGGGAGGAGGTTTTTTTCTCAATGATGCCTCAGCGTCTCGTGTGGTAGTGCGGCTTATACTGCTGGGCGCCCGTTTGCAGCTCCGTTATCCGTGAGTTCAGGGGGGAGGTTTTTTCTCATGATGCCTCAGCGTCTCGTGTGTAGTGCGGCTTACTGCTGTGCTGTCCCGTTTCAAGCTCCGGTATCCTGAGTTCAGGGGAGGAGGTTTTTTTCTCATTGATGCCTCAGCGTCTCGTTGTGTAGTGCGGCTTACTGCTGTGCGCTGCCCTTTGCAGCTCCGGTATCCGTGGAGTTCAGGGGAGGAGGTTTTTTCTCATTGATGCCTCAGCGTCTCGGTGTAGTGCGCTTACTGCTGTGCTGCCCGTTTACAAGCCCGGTATCCGTGAGTTCAGGGAGGAGTTTTTTCTCATGATCCTCAGCGTCTCGTTGTAGTGCGGCTTACTGCTGTGCTGCCGTTTGCAAGCTCCGGTATCGTGAGTTCAGGGGAGGAGTTTTTTTCTCATTGATGCCTCAGCGTCTCGTGTTAGTGCTTCTCTGCTGTGCTGCCCGTTTCAAGCTCCGGTATCCGTGAGTTTCAGGGGAGGAGGTTTTTTCTCATTGATGCCTCAGCGTCTCGTGTGTAGTGCGGCTTACTGCTGTGCTGCCGTTTACAAGCTCCGGTATCCGTGAGTTCAGGGGCGGAGGTTTTTTCTCACTGATGCCTCAGCGTCTCGTGTGTAGTGCGGCTTACTGCTGTGCTGCTCGTTTCAAGCTCCGGTATCCGTGAGTTCAGGGGAGGAGGTTTTTTCTCATTGATGCTCAAGCGTCTCGTGTGTAGTGCGGCTTACTGCTGTGCTGCCGTTTACAAGCTCCGTATCCGTGAGTTCAGGGGAGGAGGTTTTTTCACTGATGCCTCAGTCTCTCGTTGTGTAGTGCGGCTTACTGCTGTGCTCCGTTACAAGCTCCGTATCCGTGAGTTCAGGGGGAGGAGGTTTTTTCTCATTGATGCCTCAGCGTCTCGTGTGTAGTGCGCTTACTGCTGTGCTGCCGTTTACAAGTCTCCGGTATCCGTGAGTTCAGGGGAGGAGTTTTTTCTCATTGATGCCTCAGCGTCTCGTGTGTAGTGCTGCTTATGCTGTGCTGCGTTTACAAGCTCGTATCCGTGATTCAGGGGAGGAGGTTTTTTCTCACGATGCCTCAGCGTCTCGTGTGTAGTGCGGCTTATGCTGTGCTGCCCGTTTGCAAGCTCCGGTATCCGTGAGTTCAGGGGAGGAGGTTTTTTCTCATTGATGCCTCAGCGTCTCGTGTGTAGTGCGGCTTACTGCTGTGCTCCCGTTTACAGCTCCGGTTATCCGTGAGTTCAGGGGAGGAGTTTTTTTCTCATGATGCCTCAGCGTCTCGTGTGTAGTGCGGCCTTCTGCTGTGCTGCCCGTTTACAAGCTCCGGTATCCGTGAGTTCAGGGGAGGAGGTTTTTTCTCATTGATGCCTCAGCGTCTCGTGTGTAGGTGCGTTACTGCTGTGCTGCCGCTTGCAAGCTCCGGTATCCGTGAGTTCAGGGAGGAGGGTTTTTTCTCATTGATGCCTCAGCGTCTCGTGTGTAGTGCGCTTACTGGCTGTGCTCGTTTGCAAGCTCCGGTATCTGTGAGTTCAGGGGAGGAGGTTTTTTTCCATTGATGCCATCGTGTCTCGTGTGTAGTGCGGCTTACTGCTGTGCTGCCGTTTCAAGCTCCGGTATCCGTAGTTCAGGGGGAGGTTTTTTCTCCTAGTGACTCAGCGTCCTCGGTTAGTCCCCGGCTTACTGCTGTGCTGCTCGTTTGCAAGCTCCGGTATCCGTGAGTTCAGGGGAGGAGGTTTTTTCTCATTGATGCCTCAGCGTCTCGTGTGTAGTGCGGCTTACTGCTGTGCTGCCCGTTTACAAGCTCCGGTATCCGTGAGTTCAGGGGAGGAGGTTTTTTCTCACTGATGCCTCAGCGTCTCGTGTGTAGTGCGGCTTACTGCTGTGCTGCTCGTTTGCAAGCTCCGGTATCCGTGAGTTCAGGGGAGGAGGTTTTTTCTCATTGATGCCTCAGCGTCTCGTGTGTAGTGCGGCTTACTGCTGTGCTGCCCGTTTACAAGCTCCGGTATCCGTGAGTTCAGGGGAGGAGGTTTTTTCTCACTGATGCCTCAGCGTCTCGTGTGTAGTGCGGCTTACTGCTGTGCTGCCCGTTTGCAAGCTCCGGTATCCGTGAGTTCAGGGGAGGAGGTTTTTTCTCAATGATGCCTCAGCGTCTCGTGTGTAGTGCGGCTTACTGCTGTGCTGCCCGTTTGCAAGCTCCGGTATCCGTGAGTTCAGGGGAGGAGGTTTTTTCTCATTGATGCCTCAGCGTCTCGTGTGTAGTGCGGCTTACTGCTGTGCTGCCCGTTTGCAAGCTCCGGTATCCGTGAGTTCAGGGGAGGAGGGTTTTTTCTCATTGATGCCTCAGCGTCTCGTGTGTAGTGCTGCTTACTGCTGTGCTGCTCGTTTGCAAGCTCCGGTATCTGTGAGTTCAGGGGAGGAGGTTTTTTTCTCACTGATGCCTCAGCGTCTCGTGTGTAGTGCGGCTTACTGCTGTGCTGCCCGTTTGCAAGCTCCGGTATCCGTGAGTTCAGGGGAGGAGGTTTTTTTCTCATTGATGCCTCTGCATCTCTCAATGTTTAACAACAGATGCTTATGTATATTGAGTGATAATCTGCTCTAAACCTCTGGACTTGTTTCTACTGGGATCCGGATTGAATGCATATTAATACTGGATGGAGTGTGTCATTATTGATGAACTTTACGGACAGCTATCACTTTAAGCCCTTTTAAGATTTGTTTACATCAGGGCACCATCTGTGTTAATCCTAACTCCCCTTTTCCTATGAGTACACTGTTTATAGGGTACGTTTTCCCATCACTGTGCTTCTCTATGATGTATCAAGGGATGTCTTGTCTTATTTAGGCAATTATAACACCGGCCGATGGAATAGGGGCTAGGTGAAAGGTGATTATTTTCAACCTTTTTCCACCTATTAGGTTAATATAGATTTCTGTGTAGCTGACTGTCAGGACAAGTATTCGGGTATCTTTAGACCTCAGGAATTTTATGTTGCTAATATTTGTAACATTGCTTGACTAAATTTTGTAATTTTTTGGACATACTAGAGTGCTGATTAAAGGGTTCTGTTTGTTTCTTGTAGAGATAGATATATACACACAGCACTCAATAGGTTAAGATGTTTTAAGTTGCTTTTCTCATGGAGGATCTTGGGGGTAACTTGAAACTAAGTTATAGGATGTATATGTTAGAGATAAGACTTGCTTTGCCCAGTTTCCCATACCCATTGTATTTTGACTGATGCATATTCTGACAGGTGTGACCTGCTCTTGTCCTTGTCTGTTATTCTAGTATTCAGAATCCAGTTTTCCCAGGATTCTTGTCTCTTATATTATCTCTGATGTATGTTTTTCTAAGTTCCTTGTCGTCTTGAGAAACAACTATGTTTAGTCAGCAAAAGCGAGTTAGCTAAGACAAGTGATTTATATCTCTTTGTTCTAAGTGTATAAGAAGGGAGCTGTGTCAAGCATAAGATACTACCTTCAGATACTTGACATTGAATAGAAGTATCTAATATGTATCCTTGGTAAAACACTGAGCTGATTGAAGAAATAAAGACTGATGATTTTCAAATTCAAACATGATTCATGACTTTGTGTGACGGTGGGGGTAGCCAGTCTTCATAATAAAGGTGAAGCCCGACTGGTTACCCCTGAAAACCGTGGGTCCCTAGCAGCCAAGTAAGCACCATAAGCCAGGGACACGAATGTATATCAAAAACCTGTCCTGTTGTGGGTTTTATCTCTTCCCCTTTCCCAATAAACATGAGACTTTGGGAGTGGGAGTTTTAGGTGGGATATTTGGGTCAAAAAGTGTTTATTTGGTTTGCAGGAGTTCAGGGACAAAGTTACCGGTTGTCCTGTAATTCTCCCCGACGTGCAGGCATGATTTGCGGGTACGCAAGGTGAATTACACCGTGGCTACACATTGTCTCCCAGAATCCTGGTTTACGAGCCCAAGTATCCCAGACCCATTTCCCACACATATAAAAGGTTCCCCAAGAAGTATGAGTTTATTAAAACAGTGTTTTAATGTTTTATACTATATGTATTAACGTCTATACAGTCAGACGGTGTATCTACATACAGTAAGTGCCGGGATGTCTGAATAGACATCAGAGTTCAAAGGAGACAAAGGATGTCCAGAGGTGAGAAAAACGTTTGGGGAGCAGGGAAGGGCAAAGTACCAGGTCCGGAGAACAGAGGGCAACCTGTGGGGCACCTTTTGGACTGCCAGACCTTGTGGAGCCTGCCCAGCGTGTGGCAATGGGTGGGGGAAGATGCTGCTGATAGGCACATTTCTCATTGGCCTGCCTAGCTGAGGCTAAGTCAGATGCGAAGTCCAAGTTCTGAAAATAGAACGTAGCGGTCGCAGTTGGGTATTCTACCTGAAAAGAATACCAGGAAGCCCGGATGATTTCCCGGTCAGGGTAAGCCTTCCGAAGCAAGCATCCTGCACCAATTTGAGGCTAGTTTTCACCCCCAGAAAGTGTGTATTTCGTCTGTATTTTGTATATTCATTGTGTGTATGCGGTTTACCCGAATAAACTACATTTTATTCCACTATCTTGTTTTGCCTAGTGAATGATCCCAGAAAGGTATAAAGGTGTTAAAAGTGCTGGTCTCCCGTGAAAATCAGTATTACAAAGAAAGGGTTTTTCTAACACATCCCCAACACTGCTCCCTCACCTCACAATGCAAAGGCTTCCAAAATACAGCTACACAAAAACTGCATAAATAACACAGATTCATTTTATTGGCCCAACTTGAGAGCACTTCAAATTCATCTTTGAAATATTTCCAGACCACACACAAATGTGTCAGTATATCTCATATATGAACTACAGAGTTAAAGGCTAATCCCAGCCCCAGATTTATCAGGGACCCCAGTGTCACATACGGCACACCTGTGAGCACCTAACCTGCATACGGGACAAGGGTTAATATTCCGCTCGCAAGCGGCCCCACTCTTCACCTCCGCAAAGGTCACTCAAATTAGTAATATCTCCCCTAAACCCGTCCCAATATACCACCGTCACGCCCAGCACAGAAGTGGGCACGTGATTTAGATATGCAATCAGGGTTAATACACATGGCTACTCTAGCCAACTCACCTTTAACCTGCGCAAAGTACCTACGATGAGTTAATATTAAACCCTTACTCAATTGCAATCATATCTATACGCTGCCACTGTCACGGCAGACCAGGTCTTTTAACACCATTTATATTTAAGGTATCAATCACAGGGCAATGAAATAAAATGAGGTTTATTTTGGATAAATCCTAGGAAACAAACAGAAATATAAAATACAAACATATACACACTTACAGGGGTCTGGGGGAATGAGATCTACCTTTCCTAGGTGCAGGGACCCCCTTCAAATGGATTTCCCCTGTCTGCTTCTCTGCTTCAGGATATCAGAGTGCTGCACACAGCAACCACAATGCCATGTACCTCCAGCTGGTCACGGTCCAACTCCACACTACTTCCCAGTGTCTCTCCCTCTGATAGCCTCTACACTCCTTCCCAGAGATGAACTTCTGATGGATTGATCAGCAGTGTTCCTTATTTACCCCTTGGTAGCTACTTTTAACATAAGGCAGCCAGCCAAGAGAAACAGTGCCTGGGGCTCAGACCTGATCACCGATTATTTGAACTAATCCCCTACCTTTGTTCTGGTCTGTTTCTATGGAGAGCTTCAACTGAGTGAATTACTTCATCTTTCTCCCTAGTAATGACAGTAACAGTGGAATATCTCATTTACTTTCTTGCATGTTAATTCCATCATCACACAATACCAACTACTATACCTAAGCTGGGGAGAATTGCTAACAGGCATAAATACAGAAATATGGTAATTATATAAAAGTCAGGACAGCTAGCCCAAATCACATCACAGAACAATGTTGATTTACTTGGGGAAGGATTGTCACAGGGATGACAGAATACATACTTTGAAATACATTCTTACAGACATGGTGCATTATACATTCCCTGTTCTTCCCTAGATTTTAAAGACATTTGGCTGGATGAAATATTACTAGGACAGCCAAGTTAAACTTTTTTTTAGGGGTAAATAGCTGGGATCTCTCTTTATTAGGTCCCCAAGCTACCCCTACCGTCACAGTCACCACCCGAGATATGCAAATAAAAATAAGATGTAAAATTAATATATTTTCCAGGGTCCCAGGATCCTGTTTATTATAGAAAAAACTATTAACTTAAAGACACAAAAATCCGTTGTAGCAAAATGTATCCGAACATGTAAATACTCTCTCCAGACCGTGCAAGAGTTCATTCAGAGCCCAAAGCATCACTTATTAAATGTTTTAATATATATAAAAATACAGTGCTTAGATTACACGAAAAAAGATTACAAGAACATACAATTACAATAAATGCATAACAGTTTCTCAAAATAAAAAGGATAAATGTAAACAGAAAAACCTACACATTACCATGCCATAGGTTTTCCCCAGAGAGGTCACTAGTGCAGAATTGAGACTCCCATGTTTGGTCCAAACACACCTCTGTTGAAATTTCATTTTCATAATCTTTTCTCAGACCTGAATACATTCTTTCCCATTGAAACAACATAAGACCACGGCCGTGGTCGTAAATCAGCTGTTAGATTGACAGTTTTACAGCAGAGGAAAATAAACCTTTACAAATGACGTTGAAACTTGTCTTCAATATCTGAACGCCCTCATAATTTTCCCTAACAAATAAAAGACTAAGCATGACCATCTAACTCCTAAACCTGAGCGACAAATGAATATCTGTTCCCCAGTACCTGTTAAACATGCAGTGTGATGTCAGCACATGCGGTGTGTGATGTCAGAACATGCAGTATGTGATGTCAGAACATGCCATTCTGTGACACGATGACAGATTTGTAACTCTTATTATGCAGAGGAGATGACATCACATGATATTCTCCATTTTAATAAAGTCACTCTAATGTTTAATACTTTCTTAGCCACGCCCCCTGAACCTTGCAGAACCCTCCAGGGAATGCCTTTGAACCAAGTTCTAACAGAAACATGTTTATAAAGTTGTCATAAAGGCCATATTTTATTCCCATCTCTGGCTTTATCTCGAGACTATCAGCAACATACACCCCAACGGGCTCATTAAGTGGGCCCTACAGGATAGGTACCCCCAATTAAACTCTCTTTGAAGGCAAGCACAAACCCGACATATGGTATTTTTAAAACCAACTTGTTACACCATTAACCCCTGAAGCACCAGATTGATTAAAAATACATAATATCATGACATTATCAGGGACCCCAGTTTGGAGTAACCCTTCAAAGCCCTAGGATTCTCAGAATATTACATAGTTACTTAGTAGATGAGGTAGAAAAAAGATATACGTCCATCAAGTTCACCCTATGCTAAATTTACACGAGATACTTTATCCTATATCTATACTTACTTATTGATCCAGAGGAAGGCAAACGAAAACCCCAGTGACATATCATCCAATGATGTCTCATAAGGGGAAAAATAAATTCCTTCCTGTCTCCAAGAATTGGCAATCAGATTACTCCCTGGATCCTTCCCATATTTACTTATTTGGTATATCCCTGTATACTTTACCTTTCTAAAAAGATATCCAACCTTTTTTTCAACAAATCTATTATATCTGCCATCACAGTCTCCATGGGTAATGAATTCCACATTTTAACTGCCCTTACTGTAAAGAACCATTTCATTTGTTGCTGGTGAAATCTAATTTCCTCCAACCTTAAGGGATGGCCCCGAGTCCTTTGTACTGTCCTTGGGATGAATAGTTCTTTTGAAAGCTCCTTGTATTGTCCCTGAATATATTTGTATATAGTTATCATATCCCCTCTTAGACGCCTCTTTTCTAATGTAAATAAATCTAATTTAGCTAGCCTCTCCTCATAAGTTAGCATGCCCATCCCCTTTATTAATGTGGTGGCTCTTCTCTGCACTCTCTCTAGTTCCATAATGTCTTTTCTAAGGAGTGATGCCCAAAATTGTACTCCTAATGCTTTGTAAAGGGGCATAATTATGTTTACTTCCCTTCATCCATTGCCTGTTTAATGCAAGATAAGATTGTGTTTGCCTTTGCAACTACTGCATGACTTTGGGCACTATTGCTAACCCTGCTGTATAGAAGCACTCTTAAATCCTTCTCCATCAAGGATTCCCTCAATTTATCCCCATTTTATTTCTAATTCACCTTTTTATTCTTGCATCCCAAATGCATAACCTTACATGTATCTGTATTAAACCTCATCTGCCATTTACCTGCCCACGTTTCCAGTCTCTCCAAGTCCTTCTGAAGAGAAATTACATCCTGCTCTGATTCTATTACCTTACACAATTTAGTATTATCAGCAAAGATTGAGACTTTGCTCTCGATGCCAACCTCAAGGTCAATAATAAACAAGTTAAAAAGCAAGGGTCCCAGTACCAATCCCTGAGGTACTCCACTCACAGCTTTAGCCCAACCTGAAAAAGTTCCATTTATGACAACCCTCTGTTGTCTGTCCTTTAACCAGTTTTTAACCCAGGTGCATATATTATTACTGAGTCCAATTTTCTTTATTTTGTACACCAACCTTGTGTGAAACCATATCAAAAGCCTTTGCAAAATCTAAGTAGACCACATCAACTGCATTACTCTGGTCTAAATTCCTACTTACATCCTCAAAGAAACAAATAAGGTTCATTTGGCATGGTCTATCCTTCATAAATCCATGCTGACTATTACTAATAATTTTGTTTTCCATTAGGTATTCCTGAATATTATCCAGTATTAAACCTTCAAGTAGTTTCCCTACTATTGAAGTCAGGCTTACAGGTCTGTAATTCCCCGGGTGTGATCTAGCTCCCTTTTTAAATATAGGCACCAAATCTGCTTTACGCCAATATTGTGGTACTGAGCCTGTGGAAATGGAGTCCTTGAATATTAAATATAATGGTTTTGCTATTACTGAGCTTAACTCCCTGAGAACTCTTGGATGTATGCCATCGGAGCCAGGTGCCTTATCTACTTTAATTTTTTCAAGCCGCCTATGAACTTCTTCCTCAGTTAACCAATTGTTCATTAATATGGAGGTTGTAGCTTCCTCCTGCTGACACTCTCTCTAGTTCCATAATGTCTTTTCTAAGGAGTGATGCCCAAAATTGTACTCCTAAGCTTGTAGGAGGCATAATTATGTTTACTTCCCTTCATCCATTGCCTGTTTAATGCAAGATAAGATTGGTTTGCCTTTGCAAACTACTGCATGACTTTGGGCAACTATTGCTAACCCTGCTGTATAGAAGCACTCTTAAATCCTTCTCCATCAAGGTTCCCTCAATTTATCCCCATTTTATTTCTAATTCACCTTTTTATTCTTGCAATCCCAAAGCATAACCTTACATGTATCTGTATTAAACCTCATCTGCCACTTTACTGCCCACGTTTCCAGTCTCTCCAAGTCCTCTGAAAGAGAAATTACACTCCTGCTCTGATTCTAATTACCTTACCACAATTTAGTATTATCAGCAAAGATTGAGACTTTGCTCTCGATGCCAAACCTCAAGGTCAATAATAAAACAAGTTAAAAAGCAAGGTCCCAGTACCAATCCTGAGGTACTCTCCCAACTCACAGCTTTAGCCCAACCTGAAAAAAGTTCCATTTATGGACAACCCTCTGTTGTCTGTCCTTTAACCAGTTTTTTAACCCAGGTGCATATATTATTACTGAGTCCAATTTTCTTTATTTTGTACACCAACCTTGTGTGAACACCATATCAAAAGCCTTTGCAAAATCTAAGTAGAGACCACATCAACTGCATTACTGCGTCTAAATTCCTACTTACATCCTCAAAGAAACAAATAAGGTTCATTTGGCATGGTCTATACCTTCATAATCCATGCTGACTATTACTAATAATTTGTTTTCCATTAGGTATTCCTGAATATTATCCAGTATTAAACCTTCAAGTAGTTTCCCTAACTGTGAAGTCAGGCTTACAGGTCTGTAAACCCGGAGGTCCCGGGGTTTGATCTAGCTCCCTTTTTAATATAGGCACCATCGCTTTACGCCAATATTGGAGGTACTGAGCGCGTGATGAAATGGGACGTCCTTTGAATATTAAATTAATGGTTTTGCTATTACTGAGCTTACTCACCTCCTGAGAACTCTTGGATGTATGCCACATCGGAGCCAGGTTGCCTTATTCTACTGTTACATTTTTTCAAGCCGCCTATGAACTTCTTCCTCAGTTAACCAATGTTCATTAATATGGAGTTTGTAGCTTCCTCCTGCACTACTATTGAACTTGATTTTCCCTGGTAAAACACAGAGGCAAAAAGAATTGTTTAATATCTACTTGCTTTTCCTTATCACACAAATAATCTGCCTAACCATCTCACACTGAAAGGGTCTATATTTTCTTCTTCCTCATTTTTTTGTTATTAGGTACTTAAAGAACTTTTTAGGGTTGCAAAGGCAAATAAGATCTTATCTTGACATTAAACGGGCCATGGATGGTAAGGGAAGTAACATAATTACGCACTTACTACACGCATTAGATAGACCCAACACCAATTGAGTATGAAGAGTACAATTTGTGTGGGCATCCACTCCTGAGACAAAGACAGTTATGGAAACTAGACAAGTGAAGAGTTGCGGAAGAAACCACCAAATTAAATCAAAGGGGCAGGACAATCAAACTCGCATGACAGGAACTATCTAAAATTAGAAATAATTACATTCTAACAATTAGAAAAAAGAGCGTTCTGAGTGGGGGATATATAACTATATCAAAATATTATCGGGCGGAGAGGGACAGTACAAGAGGAGCTGGTTCAAAAAGAACTATTCATCCACGGGTAGTGAACAAAGACATCGGGGCCATCCGCTTAGCAATGATTGAAGGGAAAGGAGAATTTCAACCCGCTCAACAAAAGCTGGAAAGTCATGGGGGGTCACACTTCTCTAATATTGGCTCAAATCAAGCCTCAAAAAATACTTCGAAGGGCAACTTAATAGACACCACAGTATACCATCCGCTTACTCCTCAGGCATCTCCTTACCTGGGTTCGTAACAAAGACTCTATCCTAGAGGATCTCACCATACTCTTAGCCACGTCTCCCCTCGAAACTCTCATAATCGGTCTGCTCCTGCTACCAAGCGGCGGGGAACCTCCATCCTCTACGATCTCAATGGTGGGGGTACCACAGCGGCTCTGTCCTGGGACCAATCTTCGATCTCGTCTTTTTCCGTGTAAACAGCCGGACGCCTCATATGTGACCCATAGGAATACTCTCACTGTGGGGTTCACATCATCAACCTCCTATGACAGACAGACACACCAAATTACTGTTTCTACCACCTGACCTTCTCCACCTTCTTTAGACAGACCAGCAAGCTTTCTGAACTGTCTTGTCGCTCTATCATCCTAAGGCTGGACAGAACGCCAAACCACTAAAACAGGGGCAACAAACACATAGCTCCTCACTACCTAAATCGCTGGGAAACGGTCCTCCCAACTAGGTCCTATTTACCCCTCCAACCCTCCTTACTGTTGGAATAACCATGGCCACAACCAGTAGCCCCATTCACGCTGCCCTAGGGGTTCACACTTGAACGTCCTCTCCCGTACCCCTTCNCACATTCAAAACGTATTTAAAACCTGTCGCTTTTTCCTCCGCAATATAACTAAGTTACGCCCTTTCCTCTGTTGCTAGACTGCTAAAACTTTGACTCATGGCCTCATTCTCTCCCGTCTTGATTACTGTAACCTCCTGCTGTCCGGCCTTCCTGCCTCTCATCTGTCCCCCCTACAATCTATCCTAAATGCTGCTGCCAGAATCACTCTACTCTTTGCTAAATCTGTCTCAGCGTCTCCCATGCCAAAAATCACTCTCCTGGCTTCCTATCAAATCCCGCATCTCACACTCCATTCTCCTCCTCACTTTTAAAGCTTTACACTCTTCTGCCCCTCCTTACATCTCAGCCCTAATTTCTCCTATACATATATATCCCGGCTCTTGCGTTCTGCTCAAGGATGTCTACTCTCTACCCCTTCTCTATCTAAATCCTTCTCTCACTGCCCCGCACCTCTGGAATGCCTTTCACCTCAATATCCGACTAGCACCCTCTCTATCCACCTTTAAGACCCACCTGCATATGAGTAGCTCCATGGCTGATAATTTACACCCCATACATAAAGCTTGACCCCTTGCAGATGCACTTACCAGAACGCCCTCCTACTGTCTCTGTACGTTCTTCCTACCAACAAAATTAGATTGTAAGCTCTTCGGGGCAGGGACTCCTTTTCCTAAATGTTACTTTTATGTCTGAAGCCCTTCTCCCTTTTGTGTTATTTATAAGAGCAATCATAGAAATAAATGGCACACCACTGTTAATAAAAAGACACGAGGAAGGGACACGTTAGCCCTGAAACGTTAAGTGTACTAAAGATCTGATGATATGAACACCTTATTGAGTAGGGGCCCCAGAACAGAGCCTTGCGGAACACCCCAGGTGATATCCAGGGGGTTGGAGTTAGAGCCTGAGATGGACACATGTTGGGATCTACCTGATAGGTAGGAATGAAACCAGTTTAAAGCATGCTTCCCTATTCCAGAGCTCTGGAGTTTGTTAAGCAGTTTGTTCACTGCGAAATGCTCAAAGAACTAGATTGGTCATCACTAGAGTCTAGGCGCAAAGTTCACCTTTCCTGTCTTGCCTTTAAATTCTTTCTGGACAAGCTACCCGCCTATCTGAACAAGCTCCTCACGACTGAGGAGTGGTCCTCTGAGGAGGGGAGAAATGACTGAGGAGGAGGAATGACGGAGAAGGGGGCGAGAGGGATGATGTTGAGGGAGGGGGAGAGGGATGAGGGTAAGTTGGCAGGGAGATGAGGAGTGGGGAGAGGGACGGAGGGTAGAGTTGGCAGGAGTGCGGAGTGGGGGAGGATGGGGATGAGGGTGTAAGTTGGCAGGGAATGCAGGAGTGGTGTTGGAGGTGAGAGGGACTGAGGTACTTGTGCAGGGATATGAGGACTGTGGTGTGAGAGGGGAACTGATGGTATAAGTTGGCAGGGAATGAGGTCCTAGTGGGGAGAGGGGGACTGAGAGGTTTAACGTTGGCAGGGAATGAGGAGTGGGGATTCGGGCCCCTGAGGGTTTATAGTGGGCAGGGAATGAGGGAGTGGGGAGAGGGGACTGAGGGAAGCCGGAGGGTAAGTTGGCAGGGATGAGGAGGATGGGGAGAGGGATGGGAGGGTGGATGTTGGCAGGATGGGGGAGAGAGGGGAGGACCTGAGGGTAAGGTGGCCAGGGAGGGTGATGAGGGATTTGGCTGGGGGATTGTACGGGGGCGAGAGGGAACGGTGTAATTGGCAGGGTTAATGAGGGGGGCAGTGGTCAAGACGAGGTACGCGTAGATACGGCCTTGTGTGTTCGGAAGACACCCTCTGTGTTGAGTAGTGCGCGTTCTATGCGACCTGGACCCCCCAAGTGGGCCGACCGACAACCGACGGCGCGCACACGGGACGGACTCGCGCGGATGGGCCGGGAACGAGGCAGGCAGATGAGCGACACATTTGGTTACGGGCAGGGACGGAGGGGGCAAGTGAGACCAGGGAGCTGAGGTTGGCTGTTCCCGCCCTTCCGCCGGGAAGGGGGTTCTTTCCCGAGGCTTGGGGGGCAGTGTTTACGTTGAAAGACTGTAACCGTGGGGGGCAGTGAGATTCAGGGTTCTTGAGGTTTTTTTTTGGAGTGGGATTTGGGGGGCAAGGATATGAGGGGGGAGGCGGTGGCAGAGTGAGAAAGTTTTGCAGGATCCGCTCCCAGGGGACGGGACGGAGGTATGCGGTGGTTTATTTCATCGTTATATAAGATATTTTACCAGGAAGAATACCGGTGAGAGGTACTTCTTTCGTTTTAAAGTATGTCCTTGGCACCTAGAGTTAAGACAAATAGTACATTGGTTACAAATACCGTTACATAAAGGCGCAGGTTATATAATTATTGACAAGACATTGCTGGTGCACAGCCCTTAAAGATAATATAATATTATGGGACTGTAATGAAACAGGTTACAGACAAGTGTAAAATGTGACGGACCGCCTTTTTTTAGGCTGATTGGGCCCCGAAGTACCTCTCGCTGCCCGCGGAGACTGTGGCGGCTTTGCCGTGCCGCAGCGATCACCGCTCCGGTCGTGCAGTTGAGCTTTTTATGCAGGTAAGAGGTCAGGTAGACACAGGGCGGACGGGGGGGAGTTAGTGGTGGGTGAAGTGATTGGTGGCCGGGGCGGGGAGCTAATAGCTGGTGAGGCACCATTTGACGTCACCTGGGGCAGGTTTTTGCCCTTTCACGTGGCCTGGAAAGCCACGCGCCGGGTGGTGCCGGAAGCTTCGCTCCTGTGCAGTCCTGCTTCTCAAGGAGCAACTCTCGCCACCGCGCCTGCACGGCCCACGGGCGCCCATTAGACGGGCCGCAGGGCTCGGCGGTCCCTGCAGGCGTCAGCGTCGACATAGTGTTGGGTTCTGCTGTGTGTGCGCTAGTAGCCAGCAGGGACCGAGGCCATCCTGGAGATTTTGGACGAGTTAGCTTACACTGGTGGGGTATTTTTTGGTGGGCAGTCTCCGGGGTGTATAGCTCTGTTCAGTTTGTGGGTGGTGGTTCATGTGGTTAAGAAGAAGGATGTTTTTGTTGCAGGTGTCATGTGAGTACTTTGGTTGAGCCTTTGGGTTGGTTGTGTGGTGGGTACCATGGAAGCAGTTAGTCTTTTGGAGTTGATCTCAGGTGGATAAGGTGCTTTCGGTGAACCGTTGGGTAGGCGGGTTGGAGGGATGCTACATGCTTTAAACTGGTTTCATTCCTACCTGATAGGTAGGAATGAAACCAGTTTAAAGCATGCTTCCCTATTCCAGAGCTCTGGAGTTTGTTAAGCAGTTTGTTCACTGCGAAATGCTCAAAGAACTAGATTGGTCATCACTAGAGTCTAGGCGCAAAGTTCACCTTTCCTGTCTTGCCTTTAAATTCTTTCTGGACAAGCTACCCGCCTATCTGAACAAGCTCCTCACCCCTACCACACGCAGCACCTATCACCTGAGATCAGACTCCAAAAGACTGTTCATGGTACCAAGGCTCAACAAAGTATCCGGCCGCTCCTCTTTCTATTACCATGCACCCCAAAACTGGAACAGTCTACCGGAGACTCTCACATCCACCACCAGTTTAAGTTCTTCCAAATCTAAGGCCTGGTCCCTGCTGGCTACTGCAGCGCCCGCTGTGGCGGACGCTGCAGGGACGAGAGCCCTCCCCTCAATGGCGCCGGGGCCGCAGCGCTGTGGCGAGAGTTGCTCCTTGAGAGCAGGACTCGCGACGGAGCGCAAAGCCGCACCCCCGGCAGTTCAGCCAATGAGGGCGAACCTGCCGGGTGACGTCATGGCCGCGCCCCCGTCACTCCCCCCCCCCCGGTCTCTCTTCCTGCAGCTCACTGCAGACCGGGGAATCGGCTGCACGCGCCGCCAGTCTCGCGGGCAGCGGAGGTACTGGGGCCTCAGCCTAAGGCTGTCTCACATTTTAATCTGGTCTGTAACTGTTTCATACGCCCATAATATATATTATCTTTAACTGTGCACGCAATGTCTTGTATATAATGTATAACCTGCTCATTTATGTAACTGTATTTGTAACCATGTACTATTTGTCTTAACTCTGTGCCCAGGACATACTTGAAAACGAGAAGTAACTCTCACTGTATTACTTCCTGGTAAAATATTTTATAAATAAATAAACC